>JAKSZU010000003.1:125048528-125151597 GCA_026018925.1 Tupaia tana
AGCAGATCCTTCCAACCAAAAGAAGAGGTCATTACACTAGGACCTGTGAACCAGTAAGCAGGAATTCCTGGAAGCATTTATGGATTCTTAGAACCCCACAATTCCATAGGTCAACATGAGGCACTAGGCTCTAATTCTAAAGAATAATTTTATGATTGTTATTACTTTTTCAGTTTGATCACAGGTGGGGGGAGAATGGGGTAAGGGTGAGAAAATAAGCCACCAGGTTCATGATTCAAACCACAGTTGACCATGTGGAAGTCTAGTGCCCTTTACCACCATGCCATCTGCCAACTCTCTAATTCTAAATATAATGGAAAAAACCTGTTAAGTTTTATGCCAGAGAGAGTCAGTATCTAAATTTTAGTTAATTTCAACCTTCCTATAGTGCATACTAGGAAGTAAAGTTATTAGGAAAAATGATTTTTCATATATTGAAGACCAGAATTCAGGCTTTTTGAAATTGTATTTCATGCTACCTCCTACCTCTTTGTGTAATACTCCCGTCTTTAAGTTTATGCATTTGCCATGTGGTACCAGCGTATGGATTATATAGGTATTAGAGATACACACACCTGGTGATGTCTCAAAAAACAGATGCTTGAACTATCTCCATTGTGCAAGTGGGGAGTCAAAGGAGGCCCTAAGAGGCACAATGGCTTGTCCAGGTCATAGCATGAGGAGTCAGTAGAGAGCCCAGTTCTTGCTCCTCATAGCTAGGAGCCTTCCCCATGTCTGTGGGTGGGTTGTATGGTATAACTGTGTTGAGTTGTGCATACAGCATGGGATGAGGGTGAGCAGTCAACAGCCCAGGGGGGGACCTTGGTGAGAGAAGATTTGAGGATCCCAGGAAAAAGGGACCACAGGAAGTGGTCTCAGTTCATTGACAATAGACCCCAACAGAACTTGGAACCCTGGTAACTAGGCACCTACATTCCAGAAACAACCCCTATTTCACCTGCTTAGCTGGAGTCCTTTAAGAGGGCCAGAATATTTTACTCAATCTCAACTTCCAAATATTTGGGCTTGGAAAATTTTGGAGTGAGGACCTTCTCTGTAGATATTTTCTCGGGTCTCCCCCCCTGAATCTACTGACCAGTTATGAGAAAAAATGCAAGAATCACATGAGGCACTTTAGGGCTGATCATTCGCTTCTTTTTTTGGTTGGGAGAATATGAGGACATGTGGGGTGAACATGCTCTGGGCAAGAGTTAAAAGGTAGAGCTCTGGTGGGCTCATTAGGTTAACACCCTAGGTCACGGCTGGCAAGGTGGTAGGAGGGAGTGCTCAGGCAGGGCCCATATGTCTGTTTCACACTAACTGTGAGCTCTGGGCTACCATCTGGTTTTATCCCAGGATGGTGGTCTTTGCAGACACTGTTATGTGCCTGATTCAGGTTCAGAAGGTCCTACGAGGCAGGAAATGACAAGGGCAGGAAGGGCTCTGTTGCTTCCTGGTCTCACTTCTACATGGTGACAGCTCCAGGAGACTGCAATGGTCAGTGGGGACCCATCCTTCCTCTGTCTGGATGAAAGGCAGTTATCCATACAGCTGACAGAGGGGTAGAGCTGGCTTAAGTACGTGCAGGGTAGAGGAGTCTCCACAAGCTGGGCCTGGAGATGTCTCAGGAGGTTTTTTCACAGATGTTGACCTGGAGACTCTCAGGGCTTCTCTGGGGCTCTCCTTCAATGACTCACAGGACCTACCCCCCAAAGTCCAAGCGTCCTCCCCTCCTTCATCCCACCATCCAGGTTATCCTTGCTCAAATGCAAAATCAGTTTTCATGTTTTTTTTTTTAGAAATATGTCTCACAAAAAAAAAAGAAATATGTGAAAAATTACTTTGTATTTTGTTTTCAGTTCATGTTATGGGTACCAGTTTTTGCATGTGGCTGGGAATCATATTGAGTTAACCATCCATATGTCATCCAACCCAAGTGGGGAAATGGGTAATCCCAGATTCTGGGTGACATACGGGTGGGAACATTTAGAGCATTCACTTGTGGGAACCATAAAGAGCACCTGGAGTCTTCCAGAAGGGCAACACCTTTTGCATAACCTACTTCCTGTGTACCTACCCAAAGTTCCCCACCTCCCAACAAACCCTGGGCCTACTGTTCCAAAGGTAAGTGCTCCCTCCCCTACAATACAGTGCCATCTTGGCTACTTGCTAGCTATGTGTTAGGAAGGTCGCTCCACCTTTATGGGCCTCAGTTTTTTCCTGTGAAAACTGAGGTAAAAGAAGGTCAAACACACAGGGTTATTTGAAGGTCTCAGATAAGTCAGGGGCAAGTGCAGCCCCAGGACTGGCCTTGTGGAAAGGGCTGCCAAAGAGCTGTGCTTGCTCTTGTTTATGATTTTCTTGTATAAATCTACAGTAAAGCACAAATATATGAAAATATCATAACTGCAATGTTGCTAATATAACTAATCTACTCACCTGTATGCATCTCACCAGTTTTACTACTACTTACTTGTTTATGTTTCTGTTTATGTGTGTATTTATTTTTTGGTATTTTGTTCCATATATAGGTTTATTTCCCTATTGACTCAGTAAATCTACAAATACTTTTAATCACACAATTTATCTCCTGCTGTCCTGTAACAAAATCTCACTTTCCTTCTGCTCACCACTATGGACATCCTTATTTGCAACCTCACATTTCTTTCCCACTTCCATAAGTTTTTCAGTCCAAGGATGTTAATAAATGGGATTACAAATTACCTAGTATTTTGTGATTGGACTTTCCAACTCACATCAATTTTTGGAGAGTCATTCAAATAATCATATAATTTGTTAACTTTATTCCTGTTTAGTAATCTTGCATGATGTGGGTACGCTATCATGTCTGAGCATTCACACAGTCAACCATATCAATGATTTTAATTTTGGATTGTTATGAAAAGCCACAGTAACCAGTTATGTACTGTAGAAGGCCATATATTAGATTTTATACATTAACAACTGTTTATTTTTTTAATTTATTTTTTAGAGGTTTTTGCTATAGGGTGTGTGCACTCACCAGACAGACAGAGAGAGACAGAGAGACAAAAAGCAAGAAATCACCCCCCAGGGGGGATGGCCATGCCGCAATCCCTTCTCCTCCGGGGGTGATGGCCACACCGCAATCCCTTCTCCTCCATTCTCCTCTTGGGATCTTGGGCACACATGCACACGTGCCCGGTGTGAGTTAAGCCACCGGGTCCGGGACTCGGACCACGGTCGACTACGTGGGAGTCCAGTGACATAGCCATTACGCTAACTGCTGGTCCCAACAACTGTCTATTTTTTTAAATTTTATATGACTGTTTTTGTAAAGCTGTTTTTTTAATGAAGAAATTGTTTGCACTAGCCATATAAAAAAACAGCATTTAAGGTGACCTCTTGTACTTGTTACTGTCTTTGTTAACTAGCCCAAAACCCCTTTGTTTAGCTGTTTCTTAACAATGTAACTATCAATCACAAGATCCCTGCCTGAAGCCATAGTGACTATTAAACAAAGGTCTAGAGAGTGCCCTGAGAAATAATTAACTTACAAAAATTAAGTTTATGCCTAATCTAGTCTATATACTCCATACTAAAAAAAAATAAAATAATAATTTTTCTTATAAAATTATGTTTAAAAAATCCTTAACCTCTTTTCCTAAAATTAAAAAAAATCCATAACTATACTTTACTCAAGCTTTTACAAGCTGTTATTCTTAGCATATAATTAGTAACCTTGGTTGTTATTGTTTTAAGTGTGTTATATTTCTAGTTTGAGGTGCTATACAGTGTGAACCAAAGTAAGGCCATTTTAAGTTGGGGACTCAAGGGAAAATGACTTGGCCATAACTCAAAGACTGCTCATCCAGATAAGGCACCTCACGCAGGATGGCTACCTATCTCAGAATGACGTCTAAAAAACAAATGGTAACAATAGGACCATCTGAACATGATAGGGCCACAGAAGGCCACTTTCCTTGCCAACCATGAGACTGCAGAAACTGCCTGTAAAAGCCCCGGACTTTGAGCAGCTCATCAGCTCTGTCCTCTACTTGGGCCAGATCCTGTCTTGCTGCATCTCAGACCTCACTTGCTGATGGAGGCTCTGCCGGTTCACACAACAACTCTTCCTCTCCCAGACAGTCCTCCGCTCCACTGTCTCTGATGCTCCTCCATCAGCCACTAGTCTTGACCACCATACTTTAGGACCACCGGGTGGACTACTCTTCTATCATCTTCACCCTCAGCTACCCCCGACGCTTGGTCAGCTCATGGCAGCCGAAACTATAGCTCTCTAAAATCTTTATGGAGCTCCTCTCCAGCTCACTGATTGTGCCTCATAGCTGCCTAGCGTGCTTGGCACTTGGCCTTCTCTGTGCCCTGGTGGAGTGCACTCCCCATCACCGCACCAGCATAGGATGCCCCGTGCCTCGCGTCTCTTTGTGACTTGTAAGCCCCCCTTTTAACCTGTGTGATTCCTCTCTTACCCTGTGTGATTAAAGCAACCTGAAAGACTAACGTGAGTCCTGTCCTTCTGTGGAGTTGAGCACAGACTGGCTGTATCTACTTGGGAAACTAGTAAGAGTGAATCGAATCTCTAAGGTCGTGCTTCCTTGGCATTAATTATTCCCTTCATTGTTTTGCTGCACAACATAAGCCCTTGAATCAACTCAAAAGACCATTCACCACCATGTTTGAGACACTCTGCCTGTTCCCACCTCAGACCTGTACATCCATTCCAACCATAAAAACTCTGTACGAGTCAAAAAATTTACAACCTAAAAACTTATTCCAACCTAAAAAAAAAACAACACTACACTGTCATCCTTATCACTTCAAACACTCTCAAGGTTAACGCCATGCAGGTCTGACTACACCACTCTCCAAACCAAAAAAGTCAACATGACAAATCCAAAATTCCCAAGATCCTTTCAAACTAAGACTTTCCCATGTGTCCTAATTATCCTCCTTGTTATCCAATTTATTTAAAAAAAGACAAAAAAACTGACTAGTCATAAAAAATCTAAAACAAAAACTAAATAACACAAATGTCCCCTAAAAAGAGTACCACTCCTCTAAAAATAATTAATATCAGTCTCTCTTCTCTTAGTCTCCCTGACTCACCACCCTCATCTCTGCCATATGGGTCCTGCCCTGCTCCTCTTCCTTGTTTTTCTCTGGCCCTTACATCCTCCATTTTCTCATTAACTTTGTTCAAGACCAGATCCACTCTGTCGAACTCATAGTTCTCTATTCCCACTATAAGCCACTCCCCTTCTCTGAATCAATTATTTGATTCTCCACATCAGAAGGGGAGAATGTGGAAAGCTGCATATGAACAACTGTTCATCCATTTTGTTCCCTTACCCTTACATTGCTGCCTGCTTCTGTAAACATGCTTACTCTTCCCATGAAAAAATAGTTTGTACTAGCCATAGAGAAAAGCACATCAGGGCAACATCCTGTATCTGTTACTGTCTTTGCAAACTAGCCCAAAACCCTTTTGTTTAGCTGTTCCTTAGCAATGTACTATCAATCACCAGACCCCTACCCAGAGAAATAGAGACCATTAAACAAAGGTCTAGCGAGTGCCCTCAGAAATAATTAACCTCCTTGATTCAGCTTTTGTAATTACTTATATAAAACCCCCTGATAACTGACTCCCTATAAAAAGACTACTCAAATTTCGTTCGGGGCTTGGGGTTACAGTTCAGACTCTCACCCCCTCTCCTTCCCTCCCACCCCATCCCCAGCCTTAGCCTGTAGTTGCTGGCCAACTAATGAAGATTCCTTTAATCTTAATTTGACTTTAGTGGTCATTCATTCAGTTACACTCTACAACAGTACACTGTCTATGTCTATGTGTAACAGTCATACTTCTCATTACTCTGGAAACTTTGTAGCAAACGCCTTCTGGGTGACAGGGTAGGTTTAAGTTTAGCTTAATTAGAAACTGCTTAGCTGGTGCCAGTTGGTGGCATTATGGATAATGTTTCTGGATTACACATGACTGGGTGCATGGAAATCCCAATCTAAGTATCTTGAAAAACATGCCAAGCACATCTATATACATGCCCATAATCCTGAAAGGAGGGAGAATGGAGGAGAAGGGATTGTGGTATGACCATACCCATGGGGGTACTTTCTTGCTTTCCTTCTCCATCTCTATCTCTGGTGAGCATATGCACTCTCTGGCTAATTAAAAAAGAAAGACACTGCCTAACTGTTCTTCAAAAGGGCTATATCATTTTGTATCCTCACCATCAATAGATGAGTGATCATTTCGTCAGTTTCTTTCCTGAATTGACTTTATTTCATTTCTTAAACTTTAACCACTCTGATAAAGGTATGTTTAGATATATCATTGCTTTAATGTACATTCCATAAATGGCTGATGATAAAGCATATTAAATATATGTTTATATGACATCTGCATCTTATCTCTGATAAAATGTCTGTTCATGGTTTTATCCCTATCTCTTAAGTTTACTTTTTTGGTTTCTTCTGATGAGTCTTGATATCCAGTTTATATTCTGGATACTAGTCTTGACTAGATAGAGTATTCTTTTGATAAATTTGGGAGTTATGTTTATATTCTGGAAGCTAGCCTTTATTAGGTAGAAGACTTTTTTCTCCAGAAAAAATGCACCTGAGGGACCAGCAGGTGGCATGCTGGTAAAGGCACTGGACTCCCACATGGCTAACTGTGGTTTGAGTTCTTGAGCTGGTGGCCTGAAAAATCACACTGGGTGTATATGTTTGAGTGCCCATAATCCTGAGAGGAGAATGGAGGAGAAGGAATTGTTGCTTCACCATCACCTATAGTGGGCAATTTCTCAATTCCTCAGTCTCTCTCTGGTGAGTAAACATGCTCTATGGCAAAACCCTAGAAAATAAAATAAAGAAGTAACTTGCAAACAGTTATTTTCATTCTATTGTTCACCTTTACATTTATTCAATTTATATATTACCAATAAAAATAAATTTTATCTCAAAAACATCAAAGTAGGGACCAGCAGTTAGCATAATGGCTATGTCACTGAACTCCCATGTAGTTGACCACAGTTTGAGTCTCGGACCCAGTGGCTTAAACTCACTCCAGGCACATGTGCGTGCATGCCCAAGATCCTGAGAGGAGAATGGAGGAGAGGGGACTGTGGCATGGCCATTCCCCCTGGGGGGGGGGTGATTTCTTGCTTTCTGTCTTTCTGTCTCTCTCTGGCGAGCACACGCACCCTGTAGCAAAAAAACTCTCAAAAAATCAAACTAAATCCAAACTGCATTTGTCATTATAAGTGATAAGAATGTGTAGAATCCTATGTATTCTTCATTATGGTGTTTTATTGGCCCTTTGACACAAGAGTGGGCTCTTGTAGAGTACAAATTCAGGAGAAGCACAACCTAGATCTAAACCAGGAGATGATGCATCCAAAGTGGCCTCCTGTGTTCTCTTCTGTCTCATCTCAAAATCTGTTGACCTAGGGGACCAGCAGTTAGCGTAATGGCTATGTCGCTGGACTCCCATGTAGTCGACTGCGGTTCGAGTCCCGGACCCGGTGGCTTAAACTCATGCCGGGCGCGTGTACATGTGTGCCCAAGATCCCAAGAGGAGAATAGAGGAGAAGGGATTGCGGCGTGGCCATCTCCCCTGGGGGGTGATTTCCTGCTTTCTATCTCTCTGTCTCTGTCTGTCTGGCAAGCGCACGTGTCCTAAAGCAAAAACCTCTCCAAAAAAAAAAATCTGTTGAGCTAGACAGCATGTGTGGAGCAATGTCTTCACATCAAACATTTCTTGTATATGTAAAATTTTTGTCAGACTGGAAGAGTCATTTCCCTATTTCTATCATTTTCTACTAATGTATTATACAAATTTATCTAAGTAGGTAGCATTTTGCCTCCTGAGGGGAAGCTAGGAACTATGTGTGTAACATGTATAATAATTATTGGTCAAATGAGTACACATATTGGGCAATTACTATGTGTTGGCATGGAATTAGAGCTAGAAAAATGAGTAAAATATAATCCTTATCTTCAAGTAGCAAACATACTATTTGGAGATCTATTGGCAACTATTCTGTGCTTTAAGTACCTAGCATCAAGCAAATAATGAGGGGGCAATCCTTAACTACTATTTGATAAATAACTTTTATTGCTTGAGTGGTGGAGTAGGCATAGTTTAAAGACACTTAATTCATCCTGTGAAGTGGAGAGAAGGTAAGTTTTCTAAAGGAAGGATGATTGAATGTGTAGATGTTGGATGTTCCAGGATACTTAGCTATGTAGGGCAGATCTTCAGAGACTTGTCACTGAGAAGACAGCAGGAGAAATTGAAGGAAGAAATTTTAGAACCGAGCATGGACTGTTTTGTGAGAACATCTCTCCTATCTCTGGGAGTGATGGGGGGAGTCAGTAAGTTCTAGGACACTGGGGGCTAACAAGGTAACAACATATGTTACCCAATTTAGTTGGTTGTCTAGAATATCAACCTTAATTAGAATTCAGCAGTGATTATTTTGAAGATGTTCTGTAGAGGACAAGGTACTTGGGATGCTAATAACTGACAGTTAATACATAGCTCCTGAGGTAAAATAGTCTCTGAAAATAAAAATGCCTATTGGAAATCTCCAGGTGTGAAATTATGAAAATGTTTGTAATCCCAATACAATTAGAAATTATTGTAAAATTATAGGGTCATGTTCACATTTCTCTTCAATGTATTTGAATTTATAAATCATCTCAAGAAGCATGAAATAAAACAAATTAAAATTCCTAGCTAGTAGGAATCTGTTCTTCCTGAAGCAAAACCTCAGCCCTCTGCCCTTAGGTTCAGGTTCTGCTCAAGAATTTCCCGCCCTGAACCCAGTGCTGCATCCCCACCTTCTAAGTCAATGGGGACTGAAATGGAAATAAGAGTTTGATGGGCGTTGTTTAATGAAAAAAATTTCAGGGACTGTTAGGTCACATTCTGGTGTCCATTCTCACCACAGACCACCCCAGACTTGAATTATTATAGTTTTACAACCTGCTCTCAGAACCAGAGTGTGGACTTCTGCATCTTCCCAGCCCACACTGATCTCAAGGTTTCCACCATGCCAAGTCACACCTCCAGCCACTGGCTGCAAAAAGGCTTTGGAGGTACCGTGTTTGTGAAATATTTAACTTGAGTAGGTGAAAGCAGCCCAGCCTGCTGGACCCCAAACTATCCAGATAAACCCAGCTTAAAAACTTTAGGACCTAAAATGAACCGGGACAGCAGGGGGGGAGGGGTGGACTCAGGCCCTGCCCACATGAAACCCCCACTCATAGTCCTACTTGAAGGATCTGCCCACAGAGGGGAGAGGCAATAAGCTCCTGACCACTGGGTGCCAACAAGGTAACAACACATTTTACCCACTTTAGTTGGCTGTCTTATTGCCTCTCACCCCTTAAATAGGCCACACCCACGTGGCCACACCCATACCCTGGGAGGCCTTCCCTTTGTCTCCTACTTTCCTATCCACTCAGATGCAGCTTCAGAAGAGCTTCTCAGGAATGGAATAAATTTTCAGGTCATACTTGGTGGTCTCTCACATTGCTATGTCCAGTCCACCTGGAGTCCAGGGATCACTGTGACCATCATGTCCCCTAACTCATACCACCTTTCCGCAGAAAATTCGATGCCAGGGTCTAGCCTCGGCAGCGGTGGGTGGCTCATACACAGGAAGGTGACACAGGTGATCGGGAACAAAAAATTAGACTGAGACCTCATTGCCCTTTTGCATGTTTTTAGTCGGCCACAGCCAGAGCCAGCTCTAGGCTGCAGCGCCGTGGCTAATAAGACACGCGTATTTATTGAGGGAGGTTTAGGAAGTAAAGGGGGTGAGGGGTAGTAAAATATTTACTCTAAGGAATAGGGTATACAAAGCATGGAAACAATAATTATAAAACATGCTGTTTGTGTTGTCAGATTAGTTAAAAATTAATCACAGTTTTCAGGATGAGGAAGTCTATTTGTTTGTTGTATTTTTTTTTAGATCTTGATTACTGGGAAGGATTTTTAGAAGAGGGGGCTTGCAGGATGTTTGATAACTTTAGTCCTGGGCCAGGCCGATAACATTACTGGTTGCAAAGTCTTAGATAGAAATCTTGTCTTGCTAAGTAAAGACACAGTTAATATATGGACTATTTATACATTACAATAATCGGTGAGTCTATGATCTATATATGGGAAAGGAAGATGATTTTGTAGCTCAGGAGACAACACAGGATGTTTTATTAGCAGTGTTTTATAGTCAACAGCACATAGATGAGAAACTCTTTGTAGTTGAAAACTACCTGTTGCTTTAGATAAGAGCTCCCAGCTAAGGTAATTTTTCTCTGGAGCCCTCAGGTTTGTTTATCCTATTGTCCCAGCCAGGCTTTTTTCTTTTTATAAACCTGTGGGTTTTTGCATTTTGTTCGCTGAGTCTGTCAATTAGTGAGTTCTTTTTGTTTTATCTCTAAGTCTCTGTTATGTGGCGAATGTGCTGACTTTGCCTAGCATGAGTTAACTTTAGCCTGTAGCTTTAACAAGGGGTATTTACAAAAACTAGCCTTACACTAACTTAGTCTATATATGCTTTTAAGGCTAATTTGGTTTATACTAACTTAATCTATATGTTAATTTTGGCTTAAAAACAGACAGGTGGGGGAGTCTTAAACTTCCTGGTCCTCCTGTCAGTCTTAGGGAACCACATTTTTACAAGGTCACTAATTGGCTTTATTGTAATGGTTGGGGGTGATGTTTTACCCTTATAGGGTACCGTAATAACAGTAAAACTCATGGCAGAGAAATTGAATACCGGCCAGTTCAAGGACACAAGGGAGAGCTCGTAAACTGGGCCTTGCTTCAGTTTCTTCCCAGTCCAGGCCTTGCCTTAGAATGGGAGGCAGCATCCTTACCAGCTTGTGTTGCCTGCATGGCCCTGTCAATTCGACATTGCCCTGAGATCCTCTTGGGATGCTGTACTCTTCAGTAACAGTTCCAGGATGTTTCTGGTTCAAATCACTCAGTTTTGTTTCATCTAGGACTTTGTTATCCACATGGATATAGCAAGCATTTGTTTTTTCTTTAAAACCCTCATCATGGGAACCAGCAGTTAGCATAATGGCTATGTCACTGGACTCCCACGTAGCCGACTGCAGTTCGCGTCCCGGACCCGGTGGCTTAAAACTCACGCTGGGCGCGTGTGCGTGCGTGCCCAAGATCCTGAAAGGAGAATGGAGGAGAAGGGATTGCGGCGTGACCATCCCCCCTGGGGGGTGATTTCTTGCTCTCTGTCTCTATGTCTCTCTCTCTGTCTGTCTGGCGAGCGCACACGCCCTATAGCGAAAACCTCTCAAAAAAAAAAAAAAAAAAAAAAAAAAAAAACCCTCATCATTACCCATCCCCACTCAATGCCAGGTCAATTCATCAGTCAATGAACAATCTCTCTGCATCCCTAGACTCACCATTCAAAGGTAGCCTTGGTATCCAGTGAACCAAGTGGTGCCAGGACTCCCCATATTCCACTCCTGAGAGCCTATAATTCTCTGTGCAAGGTGAAGCTGTTATCAAGAGGCCACCCTTTGGCAATAACTGCCCAGAGAGGCCCCTAAGACTAATTCTGGGGAAGTGACTTCCTCAGTCTCCTTTCTCAACCCCATCCCACAGGCTGCTTTGCCAGGGCTTGTTTATATCCCCTGGGTGCAATGTGTGCTCTTCCTGGACACGGCATATTTATTTCATCCCAGGGAATGTCAGGGTAGGAGGAGGATAAGAAGAGAAATGAGGAGCATTGGGTAAGAAACAAAGGGAGGGAAGAGCTGGGGACAAACAGAAAAGGTGATATAGACAATGAGGTTGGTGAGAACAATGAACTTGGAAGGACAAGTGAAAGTTAACTAGTAGAGAAACAGAGAGAGGAATAAAAACAGACACAAAGGGATTGGCAGTTGGGGTAACAGGGATCACTAGTTCAATAAAGCCTTCTCTAATTTTCAAATTATCTTTCCTTTTAAAGTTATTGAGTGAGATTCACACAGAGGTCTCAAGGGTTTAGGCTCAGGGTTGGCAGTTTTAGACTATTCCCATATATACTTGTTAAGCACATATGTGTAACATATATACATGCTAAGTTTTGTCTGTTAACCTATATACACATATCATATTCATGCACAAAACCTAGTTAAACTAATTATTATGACCCTCCATATCTTTTTTTCCACATGTGGTCTGGTAACTTAATGGTGTGAGATTGAGATTCTCCAGCTCAGAACAAGTCTTCCTCCAATTCTTCGTGTTTCTCTGCAGATGTTGAAGGCAGGGCTGGGCTAACATAACACTTTGTTGTAATAGAGACCATGTCTTCATCATGAATAAAATGCCCAGAGTTATTTCTATAGTCAACACCATTTCACAGTATTTATTGTCAATAATTAAAGTTTCCTAATTTTATATTTTATATATATTTTTAATATGATTTTCTGGGAAAGGGGCATTAAATATTTGAGAGGAGCTAGTAGGTGACACGGTGGTTAAAGAACTGGACTCTCACATGGCTCACCATAGTTTGAATCCTGGACCTGGCAGCTTGTTCTCTCTCTCTTGCTCAATCACTCAAGTGCTTGTGTTTGATAGCAAAAGAAAAATTTAAAAAATTAAACAATCCTTTAAAAAGTAAAAAAAAAATGAGATCCATGTGATCAAAATTGTTTAAGAGAAGTCTCTCCTGCTCAGGGTATGAATTATAGTCTACACTCTTGCAATGCTGGTTTTGCTCTGCTGGTCTCCTGCACTCTTTTCTGTGTCAGACCTGATACTTCCTAAGGCACAAGCCTGAGGAAGGGAAAGTCAGGACCGTTTAAACATAGAACAAAGAATCTGTAGTGAGGAGGGCACATGGCTCTGGAAAGCAGATTGGAGATCCAATCTCCAATTGGAGGCTAGGAACCTCAGGAATAAGATAGAGGAGAAGCTTTGGCCTCTCTCTCCTGGTGGCCCTAAGTTCAGCAGATAGTGGCAGAGTCTCTGGGGTCTGTGCCTGGAAGGACACTGAGCCCAGCCACAGACACAGGGTTGGCTCTTGGGTGTGGGCTTCACTACGTTCAAAGGTGTTCTGTAGAAAGTGTAGAGATGTCTCACCTACTGGTCTCTGTTTGATAGTTTGGTCCTGAGCCAGGACAATTAGGAAAGGAGAGTCACAATAAAGGGAGGAGGAACAGAAAGGGAACAGGCAAAGGGCATACAGGCCTCAAAAACAGAAAACTAGTTTTACATTCTATCCCTTCACAGGACAGAAAGAGGACAAATTCCTAAATGGAGCAAGGCAGATGGACTGTTCTAATTATGGACCCTTAAACTATATATGTAAAGGGATAAGCAGATGGTGTAATGATTACATAGCTGGACTCCCATGTAGCCAACCAGGGTCCAAGTTCTGGACCTAGTGGCTTTAAAAAAACTCACACCAGACACATGTGCATCTGTGCCCAAAATCCAGAGAAGAGACTGGAAGAGAAGTGATTGTGGTGTGGCCATTCCCCCTGGGGGAGGGAGTGGTTTCTCACTTTCTGTCTCTCTGGTGAGCCCACATTACCTATAGCAAAAACCTCTCTTAAAAAATACAGACATACACCATATTTGAAGCTGCAGACATACACAACTGAACAACTGGACACATAAAGAGCACCAGATTCCCCTATATACCCTATTAAAATAGCCCATCCCTAGATAAAGGGGCTCTTGAGCTGCATTTCTTAAGCCTGCTCCTACCCTTGCAGAGTGTACTATCACCAAATGCATCTGCTTGCTCTTTCACTCTACTTGTGTGCTGCATTCAGTTTTTTGAGACACACCAAGAACCTGATTCTTATGAGACCATGCACCTTCTCCAGTAACATAGCTATTGTGGTGAACTAACCAGGAGCTAAACCTCTTCTCTAGTTCTCAACTTCTTTGTCATTTTCATATTCATTTCCATTAAATATCCTGGCTAAAGTAGGACAGCTGAGGCAGGACTGATAGCCCTTGGTATGGGCAACTCTTGTATAGAGCTAAGAAACTCCCTCTAACATGACCTGTTAAGTCTGTAAGACTCAACGGGTGAGACTTTCTCTTTTTTTTTCCATCTCTCCACCCTTAATTCCACTGGATCTCCTGATCGACATGAATTAGTCAGGGTGGAATTGATGATTCTTGATATGGGCACCTGCCATATAGGACTGAAAGTCCCTCTGGCCCAATCATCAAAGCCTTAAACCCTTAGAAGTGACAGCCCCTTCTTTTTCTATACTGCTTCATTTATGGCCAGCTTTCAGGCACAATTCAGAAACTTAAATATCACTAGAATTTCTGCCCATTGAAGTCTCCTGTGTGAGGATAAGCTGGTCTTAAAATGAGTGATTTATAAGTTGTCTGGCTCAAGGCAAATACAAGCACCAGTATGTTTATACTGCCTTAACAGAAATTCTTTAGTGACATGTGGCTTCTTATCTTCCTTGGAACATGTTTTTTAGTTTAGTTTTGTTTTATTTTGTTGTCATTTTGTTTTTTCTTATTTTGTTCCCTCTGTTTGATCCTCTTTGCCTTCTTCTGCCTGGACCCTATCTTTGTCCTAAGACATCAACTTTACTTCTCTTTGTACTCCTGCTTCTGAAGGCACTTCCCTGTCATATTGCAGTGGTTACTCTTAACGTTTGTAGGACATTCAGATTATTGTGGGGATTCAGGCTGCTTTTATGATCTGTTGGAGGTCAAATTTTGGGGAGAAATAATTAAGAACCCTAGATTCCAATGTGCATTATATATATCAGGAGACTGGTATTTGTCTCTATTTATGCTGTTTCCTTAGGCATTCTAAGAACCCATACACATAGACTTCCTTTCCCCTGATAAGTGAACTTTTTTCTATTTGTGAATACTCTTTCTGAGGCCCAGGGTGAATCACTCACTCTCCAGCACCTGAACAGAGGTAGTACTCTCCAACAAGTTTTTCTGCTTCAGCTTTAGAGCACTTCTCTGCATAGGCAGCCACATTTACTCCCACTTATGTACAAAACAATAATTTTGTTTATAAACTTCCTCAAGAGCTAAGTCAGCCAGCTTGAAAATGTAAAGAAATGGTATGTTGTTTCTGTAGGCTTTTGAAAGAATTTGGGGGGTAATATAATCAAGAACCAAGCCTATCAGGACAAACTCTATATAAGGCCAGGGAAAATATGTACCTAATCTATGATCTCTCTCTTCAAACCCTCAATGTTTCTTCAGGCTTATCCAGAAAAAAAACATGCCTATAACTATGACCAATTTAATTTTATAGTTTCCTTTCTAACTTTACCTTTAGGCCACTGAGGACTCTGCCTTCCTTCAACACAATGACAGGCAATTTTATTCCAGACTTGTCTTTCTCTCTCCCTGTCTTCTTCAGAGCTTTGCTTCCTACAACATTTTCTCTGTCATTCTCTAGAATTGTTTTTTCCAAGGGGATGATTCACCCTCAGTTCTTCCTATACCTGGAGTTGCTTTCATTTTAGAAGCAAGTGGGAGTCCCAGATGAAATACCCATATCAAATGATACCTCTCTAAAAGGATTGAAAGACCTACTTCTTCAGAAACTAACTTGGGCTAAACTATATGTTTCTCTTCTCCAAGGCAGAACAAGATGAAGAGTAGGTTATAACTAACAGAAGAACTCTAAGGATATTGGAGTTTCTCAGGCTGAAGACATTCAAAAAATGATCCCAGGGGTCAAAGAGGACAAGAGCAAGCTGGGTATGTCCAGGTTACTGTGCTGGAGTTTCACCTGCCTCCAACAGAGGCCTTGGGTGGGTCTTCACTCTAGAATGTTATAGAGGCAAGAGATATACCAGTGATGTCAGGATACACCAAGCATACTGAGGATGCTTGGCCATCTAGCAGTTCCTACAAGGGAAGTGTTTGGAACAAATGGTCAAGAAATATCTAGCTTATTCACACAGGTTCACCAACTGTCTAGGGGGACATCCAAGGACAGGGCTCTACCTCTAGCTTGCCTACACCCTTTTCTGTCAATCTTACAGGAGCCATGGGCAATAACCATTTGATTCACCGAGAATTCACCTCTTGGATATATCCTTAATTATTGAGAAAAATTTGACTCTTATTATTTCAAGAAAATAATGTTTATTTTTTTGTAATATAGATTGGCCTTGATATAAACTTGGGGATCAGGAATAATGGCTGCTGAATGGGACCGCTACTCATAACACCATTTTACCACTAGATTTACTATGTAGGTGACAAGGGAAATCGAAAAAAAAATTCACTTGTCATGGCTTTATGGCTCTTTACCAAGACCCTTCCCATTTCAGGGAAGTCAGTCAAATTCCTTCACTAAGGCACCAACCAAATGTGGATATTGTAGGTGATCCCTTATTACAAACTCCAAGAGAACATACTCTCCATACACCACTTGCCCTCTGCCCCAAATCTGGCTTTGTCTACTTCAAAGGAAACAGAAGGAATAGACAATCAACCCCTTCAGCCCATCTTATACTCAAAGCAGGACACTACCCCCTCAAGGCAGTAGCTGGACAAGAGGGCCCAATCAGAATACAAGTCCTCTTTGTCATTACTGATATCAACAGTACAGGGAAAAATAAGGTAACAACTCTGAGAACCCTAACAAATTTACTGATGGGTTCCACACTGTACTCCTGGTTTTTCACTACTCTTGGAAGGACTTGCAGTTTATTTTAGCTGCCTGTTTTACTCCTTTTGAGGAACAAATATTAGATCTACCTTGCAAAGAAGCACGTGCTGTATTTCTAGGACTCCAAAAGAGAACTTTCCAGGAGAGACTGTACGTACTGACTGTGTATGGGATTATAACACCTCAATGGGGATAAATCAGAGGGCTACATTCCTAGGTCTTTTGGCAGAATGAGACATGGGATATCAAACCTGTAAATTATGACAACTACATACAATCATAAAGGCAAAAGAGTAAAACCCAGCTCTATCTATGACTGGTTAGAAGAGGAATTTAGAAAATATACTAATCTGTACCCTACTTCTCTAGAGAAAAATTTTTCTTTTTTTGTTTTTATTTCTTGCTTTGTTTTTAAGAGATTTTTTGCTATAGGGCATCAGTGTGCTCACTGGAGAGACAAAGAGAGAGAAAGTTGTAAACCACAACCCCCCCAGGGGGCATGGCCACACCACAATCCTTTCTCTTTCATTTTCCTCTCTGAATTTTGAACACACACATGCATCCTATGTGTCTCAAGCCACCAAGTCCAGGAATTCAACTGTGCTCAGCCATATGGGAGTCCAGTGCCTTAACCCCTTTGGCATCTACTGGCCTCAGAAAGAGCTCTTTTGGGGTAATACTTTATCAGTCAATCTGCTCCAGACAACAGCCAAAAATTCAAAAGCTACCACAAACCAATTAGTCTATACTACTCGACATAACTTTCTTGGTGTTAAATAATTGGGATCTTGAGGACAGAAAAAGAGAACACGACAAAGAAAATTAGAAGTCAGGTTTATGGTTGTCACAATTGGCAAAGTTCTTGATTCCCCAAGACCATTCAGGAGTTCACCCAAAACCAAAAGAATAACACAGATTCCCACTTCAAATGCAAGAAGACTGGACACTGGGTGAGAGACTATACTCAGCCATTCCTTGGTCCTTGTTGTTGTTGCCACAAGATGAGAAACAATCTCTGGCATTGAAGAGTTGAGTGCCTACTTTCCTGATAAGGAAAATGGCCAGGCAAGGCCCTCATGAGCCAAGAGAAAAAATTCAGTGACTGAGTAGGCCTAGGAAAATTCTTAATGTCTTTGTCCTGGAAATTCATCATAACCACAGAGAAACCCTGGGTAACTGAATGTCATGGGTAAGCCAATTTTATTTCTTTTAGATAGAGGGACTTCCTTCCTTTCTAGGAAAGTCCTCCTTGAGGACTTAATCCCATAATCGTGTAAATGGAGGAAATGGAAGGAAGAAATATTGTGGGTCACTTTACACCTCCTATTTTATGTATATATAAAAATCAAGTATTCTAATAATTCTGAATAGTTCCTAGCTACCTGGACCCCCTTAGGGGAAAGATATTCGGACAAGGTCGGGGACAATTCTTCAATTTAAGTTTAAACCTCCAAGGATTGTGATCATTCAAGATTCTGATGGACTATCCAGCCACATAAATTATAAAGTGGATCACATGGCCTGGTACTCTGGACAACTAAGAGGAGCTATAACAGTATCCCCTGAAAACCTAAGGACTCTTCTAAATTCCCTCATCACAATCAGTATCCCATAAAGTTGGAGCTAGCAAAGGACGTGAACTCATTGAAAAGAAATATTTAAGGTTTGGAATACAGAAATCTAGCCTATTCCCCTGTAATACTCCTATATTTCCAGTACTTAAACAAACCAGGAAATACAAAAGGTTCAGTACTTAAGGGTGAATGATGCAGTGGTCCACATTCACCCCCTGGTGGCAAATCCTTATACCTTGTTTCACAAATCCCTAGAAACACTAGCTGGTGATCTGTACTGGACCTCAAGGATGCATTTTTTTCCATCCTGATCAGGTCACCACCACAGAGAAGAGCATCCTGGGTGCCTACCACCCCTCAGAAGCTGGCATCAGCCATGGAGGTGCAACAGCCTCTGAAAGCAACTGAGGAACCTTGGATGTGCCCACTCACTCTGCTCCCCCAGACAGGAGTGTTCTGCTTGGGCCCTGTCCCAGGCACAGCATTACTAATGTAGGCACCTTGCAGAGCGGCCCATCAGCTCCTATTGGCTGCACTCATGGACTCAGCGTAAGATCGACCTTTCAGGAGCAGAAGAGGGGTCAAAAAGGTGAAGTGAGGGGTGTAAATTTACAATTTATGTTCCCAGGACACCTCAGCCCAGGGACTCAGGGAGGCCTTGCTCAGCTGCTCTCTGGATGGGGTGACCATACAATTTTCCTTCAGCACCCCAAAACAGTAGCAGCCACTGGGGCTCCCAGGAATCAGTACACAGCTTTTCTACAGATGATGGTGGTAGTGGCAGTGATAGGGAATAGCCTGTCAGAGGAGACCCCTTGGGCCATGCCTGGTGATTAGCAAACCTGTCATAGGGCATATTTAGAGAACTTAAGTGCCCAGTGTGCTCAAAATTTGTACCCCCAGATGACATGGATGTGCATCTTCTGATGTGTTTAACAAAGTCAATAATGACCTGCAATGAGGATGTACTGAGTAAGCATGCTGGGAGGGTGCAGTGTGTCTTGAGGAATCACAGTGGGGGATACTGTAGCAGGACTGCCTTGTCTGTGTATATACCATAAAGGCTGCCTGGTTGAATGATTTGAAGTAAATAGATCTTAACCTGAGCAGTGCTCAGATTAATCATCAGATTTCTGTTTTATAGTGTTGCTTGTCTTTTTAGGATGCTTGAAAAACCAAGAGGTCATGAGGAGGTATCTCTGGAAGAACAAGAATGAAGGCATACTCAAGCCAGAAATCTGAGTTTGTGAGACTGGGAAATGAGATGGGCAGTCAGGGAGAAAAAAGAAATTCTGGTGAAGAGAGGACAGTGACTTTAGTGACCACAGAACTTAATGCATCAAACATAAATATGAAGGCATAGGAATTCTGAAAAGGTTGAACATCCCTTAATAGTCATCTACACAGGTAATACTGATAACCATTCTGTATTAAGACACAGATTTTAACAATGACTTTTATTATTGAGTTCTCTAAAACTTCACAACTAATTTTGTTTCCTTTTTTTTAAATTTGAGGTCTCTATTTTTCCCAATGTAATATTTCTACATTAATTTAAATTGAAAGCCACACAATATACTTCTTTTAAATTAACATTTTAAATGTTAAAACAAGAAATGTAATTAAGCAGTAAAACATTTTCTGAATAGAGATTATGATCTCAAGTTCTTTCATTTTTATTCCCAAGAGTGGAAAATATATTTTATGTAGGAAAGCTGAAATGTTAATTTTTTAAATTAAAAGTTGAACTCAGTCCAAAGAGTAAAGCAAGTTTTAATAACTACATCGATATTAAATAAGTGTACAACTTACTACTGGAATGTAATGTATTAAATGTATCATTTCCTCTCAAAAATGCTCAACAGTTAATCAGCAGTGTGTCATTTTGCAGCTATACAACTCTTTTATTCTTTAAAAGGTTTTTGCCACTTTTCTTTCTGTGCAGATAGCAAGCCTGAAATCATAGTGAATGTCCTTAAAACCCACCAGACCTTCTGTAAGAAGTGTGACAAGCACCAACCTCATAAAGTGACAGTACAAAAAGGGCAAGGATTCTCTGTATGCTCAGGGAAAGCAGCATTATGACAGGAAGCAGAGTGGCTATGGTGGACAAACAGCCTATTTTATGGAAAAAGGCAAAAACTACAAAGAAGATTATGCTGAGGTTTGAATGTGTTGAGCTCAACTGCAGATCTAAAAGAATACTGGCTATTAAGAGATGTAAGCATTTTGAACTGGGAAGAGATAAGAGAAAGGGTCAAGTGATCCAGTTCTAAGCCTTATCTTTTCTATTATGAAGACAACAAAATTTTGAGATGAATGTTCACCTCATTTGATTACAGTTGGTCTATTTGTGAGGAAATAAAGTAATCAATAAAATTTCCCTTTTGGGGAAATTTGAAAAAAAAAAAAAAAAGGTTTTCGCCATAAGGATTGTGTACTTGGCAAAGAGGGACTGTAAGAGAGAAAGTAAGAAATAACCCAACCCAGGGGGTATGGCTATGTTGCAGTCCTTTCTCTTTCTCCTTCTGGTATTTTGGACATGCACACACACATACCTAGAGTGAATTTTCAAGCAGATAAGTCCAGGACTTGAACTGTGGCTGGACATGTGCAAGTTCAGCATATTAACTACTTTACTGCATGCTGGCCCCACTATATAATTTGTTTTTATTTTTTGAGAGATAAATTTTCTTTTAAAAAATATTTTTGGAGTTTTTTGTTTGTTTGTATTTTTTGTTTGTTTGTTTTTTTCCTGCTATAGAGCACTTGCACTCACCAGAAAGACAGAGACAGAAAGACAGAATGTGAGAAATCACCCCCAGGGGAGGATGGCCACACCACAATTTCTTCTCCTCCATTCTCCTCTCAGGATCTTGGGCATGCATACAAACGTGCCCAGTGTGAGTTTAAGCAACCAGGTCTGGGACTCAAACCGCAGTCAACTACATGGGAGCTCAGTGACATAGACATTATACCAACTGCTGGTCTCAATAGACACGTTTTCTTTCTTTTTTTTTTTTTTAGAAGCACTTGGGCTTTTTATTTAACCAAATAGATGGACATATCAAAGTTAGAAATTTACCTTGAGATTCTGTGATTCGAATACGTTTTAGAAAGAAATAACTTCAGTATTACCCTCATGGATACTGAATTAGTTATAACCCATCTAGAAAAGCATGTAGGCATCATTATAGAACACATCTTTTTTTCCCTTACCTCTCTATTTTTTTATTTACATTTTTAATACATTCAATCACATTATTTAGCTTACAAGGTGATCATTTCAATATGTGAACATTTCTCCCGGTCCAGTTGATCAAAACCTCCCTGTCTCAAAAATGCTGTCTCAGTATTCCTCCTCCAAATGTTTTTCCCCAGGCCCCACTCCTCCACACACACCACATCTGGCATTCACACCCATTTCTTGTGTTTGCACATTCTTTAGCCCATCAGTTTCAGTTATAGAGTGCAGACACTCGGTATATTAAGTGGGGACATACAGTGTCTCTCCTTCATAGCCTGGCTTGCTTCACTCAGCAGTAAATCTTCCACATTCTTCCACTTTCTGTCAAAAGCCAGGTTTTTTTTTTATGGCTGAATAGTATTCCATAGAGTATATGTGCCACAGTTTTTCAATCCATTCATCCGTATGGGGGTATTTGGGTTGGTTACATGTCTTAGCAATCATAAAAAGTGCCGCAATAAACATCAATGTGCAAGCACTTTTCCAGTGAAGAATCCTGTCCTTGGGGTAGATGCCAAAGAATGGGATTGCTGGATCATATGGTAGTTCTATTTGTAGACTTTTGAGGAATCTCCAAATTGTTCTCCACGTGATTGGACTAATTTACATTCCCACCAGCAGTGTAACAGAGTTCCCCTTTCACCACACCCCCACCAACACTTATCATTTTTTGTTTTTTTTAATCTTAACCATTCTGACTGGGGTTAGGTGATATCTCATTGTTTTGATCTGCATTTCTCTTACAATGAGGGATGTTGAGCATTTTTTCATATGCCTTCTGGCTATTCATATGTCATCTTTAGTGAGTGTTTTTTTAAACTCCTTCTCCTATCTTTTAATAGGGTTAATCATCTTTTTTCCAAACAGTTTCTTTAGTTCCTTGTGTATTCTGGTTATCATTCCCTTATTTGATGCATAATTTACAAAAATATTTTCCCATTCCGAGGGCTATCAATTCACACTAATTACTGTGTTTTTTGCTATGCAGAAACTTCTTCATCTAATGTAATTCCACTTGTCTATTTTGGGGATTATTGACTGTGCTTTGGGGGTCTTATGTAAGAAGTCTTTCCCTACTCCAATGTCTCCCAGAGTTTCCTTAGTGGTTTTTAGAAGCAGTTTAATAGTTTGGGATCTTAGGTTTAGATCCTTGATCCACCTTGACTTGATTTTTGTCAAAGGAGAGAGGTAGGGGTTCAGATTCATCTTTCTACAGGTGGAAATCCAGTTTTTTCAGCTCCATTTGCTGAAGAGGTTTTCCTTTTCCCACTGGATTGACTGGCACCCCTTGTCAAAAATCAGTTGACTGAATGATTGAGAATTTATTCCTGTGGACTCAATTTTGTTCCATTGGTTCACATGTCTGTTCCTGTGCCAGTACCATGCTGTTTTTTTCTCTTTTTTTAGAGAGGTTTTTGCTATAGGGCACGTGTGCTTGCCAGACAAACAGAGAGAGACAGTTAGAAAGCAAGAAATCACCCCTCAGAGGGGATGGCCATGCCACAATCCCTTCTCCTCCATTCTCCTTTTGGGATCTTGGGCATGCATGCACACGCACCCGGCGTGAGTTTAAGCCATTGGGTCTCAGACTCAAACCGTGGTCAACTACGTGGGAGTCCAGTGACATAGCCATTACGCTGACTGCTGGTCCCAGTACCATGCTATTTTGATTACCACAGCTTTGTAGTATATTGGTTATATTAATTCTTCGAATCCAGGAACATGGGATGTCCTTCCACTTTTTTGTGTCATTTTCAATTTCTTTTTATATCTTCTCATAGTTTTCCTTGTAGAGGTTTTCAACTTCTTTGGTTAGATTTATCGCTAAGTATCTTATCCTTTTAGTGGCTATGGTAAATGGAATAACTTTTCTCAGTTCTATCTCAGTCTGCCTGTTGTTTGTATATAGAAATGCTATAGACTTCTGTATATTAATTTTGTGTCCTGCAACTTTACTGTATTCGTGCATGACTTCTAGAAATTTTTTCATGGAAATCATTGGGTGTTCCACGTACACAATCATGTCATCTGCATATAGAGAGAATTTCACCTCTTCTTTTCCTATTTGGATGCCTTTAATTTTTTCCTCTTTTCTGATTGCGTTGGCGAGGACTTCCAGTACTATATTGTAAAGGAGTGGAGAAAGTGGGCATCCTTGTTTTGTACCCGTTTTAGTGGGAAAGCTTTCAGCTTTTCTCCATTCAGGATGATGTTCGCGATGGATTTTTCATAGACAGCTTTTATTGTGTTGAGAAATGGACCTTGTATGCCAATTTTGCTGAGCGTCTTGATCATGAAGTGTTGTTGTATCTTATCAAATGCTTTTTCTGCCTCAATCAATATGACCATATGGTTTTTGTCTTTTTTCCTGTTAATATGGTGTATTATATTTATGGTTTTGTGTATGTTGAACCAACCTTGCATTCCTGGAATAAAGCCTACCTGATCGTGATGTATAATCTTTTTTATAAGTTGTTGGATACGGTTTACTGGTATCTTGCTGAGAATCTTTGCATCTATATTCATCAGAGATATTGGTCTATAGTTTTCCTTCCTTGTCCTGTCCTTATCTGTTTTGAGGATAAGGGTGATAGAGGCTTCATAGAATGAATTAGGGAGAGATTCACCCTTTTCTTTGTTGGAAGGTTATTACTCATTCAATCTCCTGGCTTGTTATGGGCCTATTTGGACTTTCTATATCCTCCTGTCTCAATCTTGGTAGAATATACGTATCCAGGAATTTGTCCATCTCATCCAGATTGTCTTCTTTCTTGGCATATAGTTGTTCATAGTATCCTCTAATGATGTTCTGTATTTCTGCTTTGTTGTTATATTTCCTGCTTCATTGTAGATTTGATTCACCTGGTTCCTTTCTCTCCTCTTAATAAGTCTTGCTAGTGGTGTATCGATTTTATCTTTTCAAAGAACCAGCTTTTACTTTCATTTATTTTCTGTATAGTTCGCTTATTTTCTATTTCATTTATTTCTGCTCGGATTTTTATTATTTCCTTTCTCCTGGAGTTTTTTAAATTATTTTGCTGTTGCTTCTCCAATTCTCTGAGGCATGATGTTAGGTGATCCATTTGCCTTCTTTCCATCTTCTTCTTATGAGCACTAATTGCTATAAACTTCCCTCTTATGACTGCTTTTCCAGTGTCCCAAAGATTATGGAAACTCGTGTCCTCATTGTCTTTAGCTTCCATGAATCTTTTGATTTCGGACTTTATTTCATCAGTAGTTGTGGAGTCATTCAGTAGTAGGTTATTTAGTTTCCATGTATTTGATAATTTTTGAGGATTTCTCTTAAAATTAAACTCAAGTTTAATTCCATCATGGTCAGAGAAGATGCTGGGAATAGTTTCTATGCCTTTGAATCTGTAGAGGCTTGCTTTGTGCCCTGTGATGTGGTCAATCTTCAAATAGGTTCCATGTGGGGATGAGAAAAAAGTGTATCCCGTGGTTTTTGGATGGAAAGTTCTATAGATGTTTGTTAAGTCCATTTCATTTATGATATCATTCATACCCTTTATATCTTTATCTATTTTTTGTCTAGATGATCTGTCCCGAGGGGATAGTGCAGTGTTGAGGTCTCCAACAATTAGTGTATTGCAGTCTATCTCCCCTTTTAGATCTAACAGTCTTTCCTTCACGTATTTGGGTGCTCCTGTGTTAGGCGCATAGATATTTATAAGAGTTATTTCTTCTTGATCGATTGACCCTTTTACTACAATATAGTGCCCTTCTTTGTCTCTTCGAACAGTTTTTGTCTTAAAGCCTATTTTGTCAGAAATTAGTATCACAACTCCAGCTCTTTTTTTGGTTCCCATTTGCATGGAAAACCTTTTCCCAACCCTTTACTTTCAGTCTATGTATGTCTTTATCGATGAGGTGGGTTTACTGTAGGCAACAGATAGAGGGTCTCTGTTTTTTTATCCATTCGACCAGTCTGTGTCTCCTGATTGGAGAATTTAATCCATTCTCATTCAATGTTATTATCGATGTAACTGGATCTGTCCTGACCTTTAAGTTGGCCATTGTCACAGCAGCCTTTTATTTCTTTGTTTCTGTCTGTTAGCTCTTTAGTTTTCCTGAGACAGTACTTTCTTCAGGGTTTCTTGAAGAGCTGGTCTGGTGCTGGCAAATTCTTTCAGGTCTTGTTTGTCTGAGAAGATTTTAATCTTTTTTCCCATATGAAGGATAATCTTGCAGGGTACAATAATCTAGGTTGAAATTGTTTTTCTCTTAGCACTTTCAATACATCTTCCCATTCTTTCCTTGCTTGCATTGGTTCCATTGAGAGGTCCGGTGTTAGCCTGATGTGATGACCTTTTTACATCACTTCTCATTTCTCTCTTGCCAGTTTTAGTATCATGCCTTTATCTGTGGTCTTTGATAGTCTGGCTAAGATGTGCCTTGGGGCAGATCTTCTGGGGTTGATTCTAACTGGGGTCCTTTGTATTTCTTGGGTCTTGATGCTAGAGTGCCTCTCTAGACTCAGGAAATTTTCATCCAGGATTTCATGGAATAGGTTTTCCATGCCGTTATTAGTTTCTTCACCTTTTGGGATGCCAATTATTCTGATATTTGGGCGTCCTATGAAATCTAGTATTTCTCATATATTATCCTCATGGTTTTTTAATTTTCTCTATCTTTTTGGTGGTTCTTTCTAGGTCAGAGGTTTTATCTTCCACATCAGAGATTTGATCTTCAGCATGGTCTAATCAACTTTTAATACTTTCAAGGGAGTTTTTTATTTTCTCTATTCCAGACTTTATCTCTAATAGCTCCATATGGTTCTTTCTCAGATTGTCCATTTCTTCTTTCATATCTTGAAATGACTTTCTCATCTCCTGTAGTTCATTGTCTCTTTTCTGTTCCAACTCAAAGAATTTGTTCACCATAAATGTTCGAAATTCTTTGTCTGACATTTTGGTAACATTGTCCATTAGCACAAAACATGGAAGGGAGTTACTCTGTACCTTTGATGGAGATATATTTCCTTGTTTATTCATACCTGAGGCTCTTCTTCTACTTCTAGCCATTGGAAGATGTACTAACTTTTAAGTACCTGTTAGTCGAATGTTTCACTGGCTAGGAGTGTGTTTCCCTTTTGTTGCAAATTGACATCTGCTGAAGTCTCTGTTCTGTTGTTTTTAGTACTGTGGTCTCAAAAAAGATACTATATTCAGGTGTCTGAAGAACAGTATCTCCTTTTTCACAGCTGGTTCCGCCTAAGGGGGGAACCCATAGAACTTTACATGAGTAGAAAATTTCAGATCTCTGATTCTAGACCTAGCTAGTCCCTCTGGCAAGATGGAAGAAGAAGAAAAGATAATATAAGGGAAAAGAAAGGAGGAGAGAAGGGAATAAAGAAAAAGTCCATGCCACCAAAGGGGCAGTCTTTGGGGAGAGGGAGAGGAGGAAATTTACAAAAGAATGGGGGCCAGTAAAGAAGAAAAAAATGGAGAAACTTTCTACTTGCCTATGGGTCTGGATGGATCCTGGACTGGGGGGTCTGGATGGGAAGCGGTGGGGGCAGTGTTGCCTCTGCCTCTGTCCCTTGCTGCCCAGATGCCTTCAGATGTACCAGGCTGCTGGCTGCTACAGCCAAAGGGGCAGTCTCAATAGACACGTTTTCTATAGGGAGAGTGCAGTCACCAGAGCAACAAGGAGAGAGAGATAGACAAAAATGGAGAAATCATCCTTTTCTGGGGCAAAACCACACTGCTATTCCTCCTTGTTCATTCTCCTCTCAAGGATATGGGCACACATGAACACACAACTAGCATGAGTTTCAAGATGCTGTGTCCAGGACTCAAACCATGACTGACCATGTGGGAGTCCAGTGCCTAACCACTATGCAACCTGTTGGCCCCATAACTTTTTTTTTTTGAGAGGTTTTTGCTATAGGGCATGTGCACTCACCAGACAGACACAGAGAGAGAGAGAGAAAGCGAGAAATCACCCCCCAGGGGGGATGGCCACGCCACAATTCCTTCTCCTTCGTTCTCTCAGGATCTTGGGTGCACACGCACACGTGCCCGGCATGAGTTTTAAGCCACCAGGTCCAGGACTTGAACCACGGTAGATTACATGTTGTCCAGTGACATAGTCATTATGCTAACTGCTGTTCCCTGGCCCCAAAACTTTTTAAGAATATAGATTACCCACTTAAAGTGCTGCAAGCTACAGTAACTTTGATTTAATGAGTATTCTTTGTTTGTCCTTTTTATATAATTATTGTACTCTGGTTTGTATCTCTAGGCAGTTTCTACACATTTGGGTCAAATGTTTAGCAAGTTTATAAATTTAAATTATGAAAATGGTATAATAAAATTCTGGAGTGGAAAAAAAAAGAGAGAGAAATTAGATCAACACAAGTTAACACATCAAGACACTCTGAAGTAGGCATGACCCCATCTTGAAATGGTGCTTCCATCTTAGACACTATGCCTCCTTCACCCCCTCCCCACAAGTGCAGATAAGATCCAAAGAACCCTCACTCCCAGGTGCCTCAAGAAACAATCAGTAACCAATAAACCTTGACAAGAACCAGGGAAGCCATTACAATTCCATTGTAATCAGAATTTACCCTCAAGACTAATTAACATGCTTGCTTTGCTTCTTCTTTTTTTTTTTTTTTTTTTTTTTTTTTTTTTTTTTTTTTTTTTTAAGAGGTTTTTACTATAGGGCACGTGCGCTTGCCAGACAGAGAGACAGAAAGTGAGAAATCATCCCCCAGGGGGGATAGCCACACTGCAATCCCTTCTCTTCCTTACTCCTCTCGAGATCTTGGACATGCATGCACATGCGCCAGGTGTGAGTTTAAGCCGCCAGGTTCAGGACTCAAACCACAGTCGACGACATGAGAGTCCAGCGACATAGCCATTACGCTAACTGCTGGTCCCTTGTTTTGCTTCTATAAATGGATTTTTTTGCTTTGAAGATATAAAATTCTACCCCCTATCTCTCCTGAAGCCCCATTCACTTTGTTCCTTTGTCCTTGTAAATCATCTGTGCATTTTGGGCCTATATAAGCTCCTTTTTTCTTTCACTCGGGTTTGTGGGGTTTTGAGAGACATGAGTCCCCCCATATGCCGCCGGCTTAATTAATAAACTTTGATAAATTTGGCTATATCTGGATGTCTTCTTATTTCTCACTGAGTAGACTACAACAGTTCCAGAAAGCAGAAACTCCAGCTAGCAGAAACAAAGATACTAAGATTGGAATGGGGGACCAGCAGATGGCATAATGGTTATGTCACCCGACTCCCAGAAAGTCAACCGTGGATTGTGTTCCTGACCCAGTGTCTTAAACCTCAAACTGGGAGCATGTGCATTCATGCCCCCAATTTTTTTTTTTTGGTTGGTTTTTGCTATAGGGCACGTGCGCTCATCAGAAAGACAGAGAGAGAGAGACAGAAAGCGAGAAATCACCCCCCCCCCCCGGGAGGATGGCCACCCTGCAATCCCTTCTCCTACATTCTCCTCTCAGGACCTTGGGCATACTCGCACATACACCCAGCGAGAGTTTAAGCCACCAGGTCCAGGACGCGAACCACGGTCGACTACATGGAAGTCCAGTGACATAGCCATTATGCTAACTGCTGGTCCCGATGCCCAAAATTTCTAGAGAAGTATGGAGGAGATGGAACTTCAGCTTGGTCATTTTCCCTAAGGAGTGATTACTCAATTTCTATCTCTCTGTCTCTCTCTGTCTCTCCTGTGAGTGCATGTGCCCTATAGAAAAAAATCAACCTTGGGACCAGCAGTTAGCGTAATGGCTATGTCGCTGGACTCCCACGTAGTCGACCGTGGTTCGAGTCCCAGACCCAGTGGCTTAAACTCACACTGGGCGCATGTGCGTGCATGCCCAAGATCCCGAAAGGAGAATGGAGGAGAAGGGATTGCAGCATGGCCATCCCCCTGGGGGGTGATTTCTTGCTTTCTGTCTCTCTCTGTCTGTCTGGTGAGTGCACGTGCCCTGTAGCAAAAACCTCTCCAAAAAAAAAAAAAAGAAAAAAAAATCTACCTTACAAAAAAAAGATTAGACTGGGACCAGTAGTTAGTGTAATGGCTATGTCACTGGACTCCCACGTAGTAGACCGTGGTTCATGGCCCGGACCCCGCGGCTTAAAACTCACGCCAGGTGCGTGTGTGTGCATGCCCAAGATCCCAAGGGGAGAATGGAGGAGAAGGGATTGTGGCGTGGTCATCCCCTCTGGGGGGTGATTTCTTGCTTTCTATCTTTCTGTCTCTCTCTGTCTGGTGAGCACACGTGCCCTATAGCAAAAACCTTTAAAAAAAAAGATTAGACTGAATATAAATATGAGATATGAAAAACCATGCAGAGGATCAGTGCAACCACTAGCTAGTTTTTTAAACAACATCAATAAAGTTACTGGACATTAGATAGATCTTCCTAAGAGAAGATACAAATCAATAAATAAGATATGGAAATAAAGACATTTCTGACTAAAGAAAAATCTTTCTAGGAGAACACAATAAATAATAATTATAAAAATTTAGTAATTAATAAATACACTTAATGTAAGAATGCTCATTAATCTAAGACACCACTCATAGTTGCAGGTTTGATACCTGTTTAAGATTGATATATACAATGACTGTCTTAAAAAATGAATTAAAGCTCTCCACCGCCATCTTGGGTCCTCATCCCCTGCACAAAATGACTAGTAAAGCCACAGAAACCATCCCTGCTACAGAGCAGGAGTTGCCATAGCCCCAGGCTGAGACAGGGTCTGTAACAGAATATGACAGTGATACATCAGTACCAGAGCTTGAAGAACAAGATTCCACATAGGCAACCACACAACAAGACCACCTGGCAGCAGCAGCTGAACTCGATGAAGAACCAGTCAGTAAAGCCAAACAGAGTCGAAGTGAACAAAAGGCGTGGAAGGCTATGCCCAAACTGGGCCTTTGGCAGGTTACAGGAGCTACTATAGTCACTATCCGGAAATCTAAGAATATCCTTTTGGTCATCACAAAACCAGATGTCTACAAGAGCCCAGCTTTGAATACCTACATAGTTTTTGGGGAAGCCAAGATTGAGGATTTGTCTCAGGAAGCAAAACTAGCAGCTGCTGAGAAATTCAAAGTCCAAGGTGAAGCTGTCTCAAACATTCAAGAAAATACATAGACTCCAACTGTACAAGAGGACAGTGAAGAGGAAGAGGTTGATGAAACAGGTGTGAAAGTTAAGGATATAGAATTGGTCATGTCACAAGCAAAAGCAGTCTGAGTCCTGAAGCAAAACAGTAATGACATTGTGAATGCTATTATGGAATTAACAATGTAACCATCTGAAAAGGAGGACTTTGTTTTTCATGTTCCTAAAGGTAGAGTTGGGACCAGCAGTTAGCATAATGGATATGTCGCTGGACTCCTATGTAGTCGACTGAGGTTCGAGTCCTGGACCCAGTGACTTAAACTCATGCTGGACATGTGTGAGTGCGTGCTCAAGATCCCAAGAGGAGAATGGAGGAGAAGGGATTGCGGCGTGGCCATATCTCCCGGGGAATTTCTCATTTTTTGTCTCTGTCTCTGTCTTTTGGGCAAGCGCACACGCCCTAAAAAAATAGGTAGAGTTTTTCTTTATTTCTCAAGTTTTTATTCGTTTATTTACTTATTTTTGGTAATACTGAGGCAATAGCATTGGGTTGTTAGAAAAGTCATGTCGCATTTTTGTATAGAAATAAGTGAAAAATACATCATGACTTTTCCAGAAACCCAATATATTCTCCATGAATTAGAGTGGAGGCCAGCAGGTAGTATGATGGTGAATATGAGAGACTTTCACATGACTGACTGCATTTTTAGTTTTGAACCTGGTGACTTGCTTTCTCATTTTTTCCTTCTCATTTTTGTCTGGTTTGTGTACCTTTCTTTTTTCTTACAGTACCTACTCCTATTTCTAGAGTCATCAGATACCGCTGGCTTCTGCCTTAGAGCCAAGTTTGGTACCCACAAACACATGAATGTCTTCTTCTGAATCACAAACCATTTCTTACTTTGTTTTTCCTTTTTATTGTTTTAAATAATTTTTAAATTTAATTTTATTCAATATTATTTTTAAAATTTGTTGTAGGGCATGTGTGCTTTTCAGATAGGGACAGAGACAGAGAGTGAAGGAAAATGAGAAAATGAGCCACTAGATCTGAGACTTGTACCACAGTTGGTCATGTGGAAATTCAGCATCTAAGTAAACATGCCACTTACTGACCCTATTGCCACAGGGCACATGCATTCACTAGAAAGAGACATAGAGAGAGTGAGAAAGTGAGACAACACCACCTCCAAAAAATGGTTATGCCACAATACCTTCTGCACCTTTTTTTTTTTTAAATCAGGATTTTGTATAACACACAAACTCTTTGTGTGTTTTTCAAATCATCTAATTAGGGACTCATGTCACAATTTAGGTCATGTGGGATTTAGCCATCTTAACTATCATGCCATGGGCTAGCCCTGTACCTCTATTTTTATGTCTTGTTTTACATACCTATTTGGTTTTGCAATTCCTTCATAAAATATAAGTAACATCTTTTCTTGGCATATTCCTACCTGAACATATATTTACTTTTACTAGAGATAAAATTCAAATGTTTTCTACTGTTAAAATGTCTGCAATTACATAATACTTACGGAAGAATTCAAACCATATTTATTCCTTATATATCAGAAAAATGGAAGCATGATTTCTTTTTTTTTTCTTTCTTTTTTTTTTTTTTTTTGGAGAGGTTTTTGCTATAGGGCGCGTGCACTCGCCAGACAGACAGAGAGAGACATAGAGACAGAAAGCGAGAAATCACCCCCCAGGGGGGATGGTCACACCGCAATCCCTTCTCCTCCATTCTCCTCTCGGGATCTTGGGCACGCACGCACACGTGCCCGGCATGAGTTTTAAGCCACCGGGTCTGGGATGTGAACCGCGGTCAACTACGTGGGAGTCCAGCGACATAGCCATTACACTAACTGCTGGTTCCCAGCATGATTTCTTATAACTTTCCATATTTTATATTTGATAATACAGTATTTTATTGATAATAGTTTCATTTTATATTTTATATTTTGTATGAGAGCATATTTTGATGTGCCCAATTGTGAAATTTATTAGGTTGTTGAGTCCTCAAGTTGTAAATGATGATTCCTTTTCTTCCTGAAATATATTTCAAAGTGTGTTGTTCTGATACTAGTCCATTCCTTGTACTTAATTACACAGGTGTATGAGTATGGCTGAAAAAGTCATAAAATATTTTTTAAATAGTTTATCTGGAATTCTTTTGTGCTTTTCATCTGGGTCTCAAAGTCAGATGCAAACTGTAAGGCATCCACAGGTAACCTTGGCAATTACACATCCTTGTGTTCATGACTAGTGTGGTCCAGTATGAGTTCAAAAATTGACAGTGTCTTACCCAGCACCTAACTTCAAGAGTGTTCATTGGAAATAGTTTCACAGTTTAGCCTAATAGAATGAGCATGGGTAGAAAACAGCTTACATAAAATAGGGTAGGAGATTATTTATAAAATAAATATAGCAAAACTATAATTATGTGAATTAAGAACTGTGGTGCTCCATGTTTCATTTATTAACTTATTTTTTTAAAGGAGATTGTTGCTATAATATATATAAATATATATGGAGATGGATAATGATCACAGAATCAGCAGAATGGGTCAAGGACAGGGGGCAGCCAAAATAAACACCACAGCCCCAGGCATGAAAACCCAAAACAACACACACCTTTGGCGGTCCTCAAGGCAGTGGCTCTCCAAGGGCTAAAGTAGGTAAAAGAGGAGAATTAGAAGATTCCAGGGAAACCTGGAATTCAGGAGCATCCTCTGCCTTTCTCATTGACACCACTGTCTTGGACAGTCTCATTCCAGCCAAACCCTGGATGAATGGTTCCATGTTCAGCCACATTCTGTACTACCCTACTCTGTACCCCAAGTCCCAAGGCTGCTCTGCTCTGACGGATCTCAAGAAAGTAGAAAGTATTTCCAAGGATCAGTGCACAATAGGTCATCAGTAGATAACCAAGTCCAACAGTCAATTCTCTGAGCATGTGCATTTCTTCAGGCAACTCAGTAAATGCATCCCTGTCCTAATACCTTTTCTGTTTTTATATCTGAGTTCTCTCTAGGCAATTTACCTTAAAATAGCAGTTTATTTAGTTAACATTTCCGGAGGTTGAGAAGTCCAAAACCAATGAGTCAGTATCAGGTGAGGGCCTTCCTGTTGTCATGACATGGTGGAAGGCATCTCATGGCTATTGGGTAAACAAAAAACTGAGAGTCCTACAATGAGATTCTCAACCAGATAACTGCCTCTAATCCTAATTATGTCCCATAGGCCCACCTCCCATTACTGTGAACACATGAATTTGGGGTGAAATTTTCCACACATAAATCCTAGGACACACATTCAAACTACAGCAATCTTATTTTGGAGGAGATATCTGAGATCTTTCCTGTGACCAATTTACACTAGGAAGGGAGCTCATCCTAGCTTCTAGTGACCACAGTGGTGGATGCAGGTCTAAGCTTTGAGGTTTTCCTAGGGAATTCTGACTCAGGAAGACCTGAGGACCTTGGTAACCCATCACCAGGAGCCTGGGATTTTCACACTTCCCACGCTGAGGTCCAGGCATGTTGCTGAGGGATAAGATATCCTGCCTCCTGGTAGAGCTGCCTCCACCTCTATTCTTTCTCCCTTGTTCCTTCCCAGTATAATCTTTTATCCTGAGGCCACCTGTAAATTTAGCATGTGTGTGCCTGTGCACAAGTGGCAATGCCAAGAGACAATGACCCCCTCTAGAATTGGATAGACAGGGTTACCCTAACATCTTAGGGACTTTTATCCCTGAATCACATCACATGGGAGCTGCTGGGCCCTGGCTCAGGAGGCTGAAAACATCACTCCTGCTTTGAACTCTGCTCACCTCATGTGCTGAGACAATCTCTCTCTAGGACTGTTTCTCATTTCTCTTACAAAGTGTTGGGCTTCATTCTGCATAAATTATACTCAGCCTAGACAGAGTCTAGGCTCCCTTCCTTCCAAGTTGGGTGTGTATGAGTCACTGTTGATTCAATCTGAAAATCACACTGAATAAGACTAAAAACTAAACAAAAAAATCTGAACAATTTTTATGGTACTAAAGTATTATGTATGCAATAATGGTGAAGGCACACTTAGAAAAACATGTGCATAATTTGAAAGTAAACTTTTATTTGAAAATGTTACTTGTGGGACCAGCAGTTGGTGTAATGTCTGTGTCACTGGATTCCTGCATAGTGGACCATGGTTCGAGTCCTGGACCCAGTGGCTTAAACTCACACTGGGCACATGTTCATGCGTACCCAAGATCCCAAGAGGAGAATGGAGGAGAAGGGATTACTGTGTGGCCATACCCCCTGGAGGGTGATTTCTTGCTTTCTGTCTCTGTGTTCCTGGCAAGCACATGAGCCCTCTAACAAAAGCTTCTGCCAAAAATAAAAATGGCTACTTGTTATTCTCTTATAATTTAAAATATAAGCACTATTTAATATGCTTTGTGTGTGTGTGTGTGGAGAGGTTTTTACTATAGGGCGCGTGCGCTCACCAGACAGACAGAGAGACAGAAAGTGAGAAATCACCCCCTAGGGGGGATGGCCATGCCACAATCCCTTCTCCTCCATTCTCCTCTCAGGATCTTGGGCACACATGCACATGCACCCGGCGTGAGTTTTAAGCCACTGGATCCGGGACACAAACCACGGTCGACTACGTGGGAGTCCAGCGACATAGCCATTATGCTAACTGCTGGTCCCAATATACTTGTAAGAGATAAATAATAATGGGTCAGCAGGTGGAGCATTGGTAAAGATGGTTGGATTTCGAGGCCAGCAAGTAGCATGGTGGTTAAAGGTGCTGAACTCTCACGTGGCTGACCATGGTTCAAGTCTCGGACCTGGTGGCTTGCTTTCTCACTTCCTCTCTCTCTCTCTGTCTCTCTCTGATCAAACTGGAAAAGAGTAATAATAATAATAATAAAAAATAAAGTTCAATAAAATAATTAAAAAAAAAAGATGGTTGGATTCCATGTGGATAACCGAAGTTCTAGTCCTGAACCCAGTGGCTTGAAAAATACTCTAGGTATGTGCTCCCAAAATCTGAAGAGAAGAATGGAGAAGGGACTGTGGTGTGGTCACCTCCCACCAGGAATTCTTACTTTTGCTCTATTTCTCAGTCTCTCTCTGGTGAGCACACATGTTCTATAGCAAAAAAAATAAAACTGTCCTGTAACAATTAATTGTTATTCAATCCTAAGGCTGACAATGTGCCATTCCCTACATATATTTTTTTCTCTTCCATTAACAGAGAGGTGGTAGGAAATGAGGGCAAAGATCATTGAAGACGTAGGAAAAAGCAGATGTGTATATTTTAGTTCATGCAATGATAGATATTTCTTAGAAATATTTTTGTAGCTCTTCCCACCAAATTTCTACTCTGCTTTGGATGAAATAATACAAAATGATAAGGACCTGTAAGAAAGGACTGCTTGGAAGAATACAAATGTTGGAGGTTAAGTAAACAAGAGGGCTGGCTGTGCAAAGATGCTGTGAGAATAACTGACCCCTTCCTTCGGTTCAGTTATCTTTTATTTATGGCCCAAAGCATTGATTCTAACACTGAGGCTCATCGAAGGCTAATGAAATAAGGTAAGAAACAAATAGTGTCTACTAAGGACCTGATAGAACATGTTATGTGCTCCAACATGTGCATAAAAATGGGTTGTGTCCATAGCATTTCTATGACCTTGAGGGAAATTTGGCTCAACATTTTTGGAACAAATGGGATAAATGTGTTGTGTGGGAAAAGACTGTTTCTCTATATCACCTCATTCATGTACTAATAAATTCCACACAAACTATTCACTGAAGTCCTTCAAGGTCTACAATAGTACACTGGATAACCATGTAAACCACCAGAATGGCTAAGGAGAAAAGTGTTGGCAATGATAGAGTTATCTTAACAAAGGGGGAAAAGTAAGTTTACAAAAACTTACTGGTGCAACTGGGCCAGCAGGTGATGTGGAGGTTAAGATGCTGGATTCCAACGTGGCCTACAACAGTTTGAATCCCAGACTTAGCAAAGTGAAAATCATGCCAGCCATTTGTGCATGCCCCAAATTCCAGGAGAATGGAAGAGAAGGGACTGTAGTGTGGCCATAATCCCTGGGAGTGATTTCTCACTTTCCCTCACTGTCTTTCTCTCTGTGTCTATTTCTGCTTAGTGCACACACCCCATGGCAAAAAAAAAAAAATTAAAAAATATGTGATTAATGTCAATAGCCTCTGTCCTTCATAATGTGTGGTTTTGGGGACTAGATTTGCAAACTGGAAAATGGGCACTGACTGAGAAGTCAGTGACTGTTGCTCACTCCACTGTTCCAATACCATAGTCTACTGCCCACCCTAAAGATCCAGGTGCAGCCTGTGCTCCCAGAAACTGAGGCATGTGCAAGCTGACTTCAAGGTCCTTGGAGTGTCCCAACTCCAGGGGACTCTCAAGCCCACCCATTCATGGATACCAAGAGTTCAGTACCTCTGCTGTCCCCCACCATCAATATTTACTTTGGCCAGGGTATGGACTTGGTCCCATATCCCCCAGATTGGCTGGGCCAAGGTCCACTGAACTCCAGGTGAACTGTCTATCCCCCTTCTATGCACACTTCCAGACATATGCCAACCAGGTCCCCTCCCAGGATGCCATCCCTGGGGACCCAGCAGAACATTTTGCCCTAATCTATTAACCAGTTAGTAATAAGTTACTTAATGTGCCATGATGGATGTCCTCTAGACCGTTTTACTCAGGGGGCTGGATTGGGTTTATCATCCTAATTCCTTTGTGGGAAGGAGCTGCCAGGAGGGGTAGGTATCAGGCTGGGCTTGGACAGGGAAGGATATAGGCATTGGACAGGGTACCCACCATGCCCTGGACTCTCCCCAGACCCCTACAGAGCTCCAGGTCCTTCTGCACAGATGGTGCAAACAACCCCCTGGACCTAAGAAGGGCCAACTTCTCCTGCACCTACCCAGGCTGGGGTCTCGTATCTGGATGTTTATGCATTTAGGTGTGATGAGCTGTCTGCCACATTTCTGGCAGGAAGTTTTCCTTGGCAAAAATGCTCACTTGGGGATCCTGGCCCATTCCAGCTGTTCTCTACGTGTCCCAGTCAGTGAGAAAACTTGAAAACTCCAAACTATTACAAACATTATTTTCTACAGTTTTCTATCTCAAGTTTATTTTCCCCTCAGGATTTGTAGAAAATCTGGAGATTTCTATCTTATATATAATTTAAATGAGGTCATAAAAAACTTCATTCTCCTGACATTATTTTTTATAGAATTATTTTATTTTACTTTTTATTATTATCATTATTATTATAATTTGACCAAAGAGAGATGTTAAGTGCAAAAGCAAGCCACTAAGTATGGGATTCGAACCACAGTCAACCATGTGGGAGTCCAGCATGCCTTAACGATCATCCCACCTGCCAGCTCCCTGACATCTTAATATATGTATATGAATCATAACATTTTTGTATTTGTCTTTGTATAAGTTAATCATTGTTAAGGTCTTGCGCCTACCTAGGCGCAAGGTAGGCACTAAAAATGCTCGATAAATGTTAGTTAAATGACAAACAGAAATGGTAGTCCAGCATTGCAGAATTCCTTTTTCTGCCCAACCCCCAGACAGAAGTTTCTAGCTTAAGTTAAATTGCAATATGATCTTTTAAAAAAACAATTATTAGAGCCCAGCAGCTGGAATGGTGGTTAAGGGCACTGGATTCACACATGGTCAACCACTGTTTGAGTCCTGGACCTGGTGGCTTGCTTTCTCACTTTTCCTTTTTCTCTCTTTCTCTGTCACTCACTGGTAAATTTAAAATAATAATAACAATGAATGCAACTAAATAATTCCTTTGAAAATAATTTTAAAAGATTTAATTTGATTTAATATTATCATTATTTAATTTGCAATGGGGCACATGTGCTCACCAGAGAGGGACAGAGAGAGAGGAAGAGATGAAAATTAACAAAGCAGGCCTTCAGGTCTAAGACTTGAACCACAGTCAATCACATACAAACCCATGCCTCAACTACCATGCCACCCGCTGGTTTGCAATATGTTCCCCCCAACACACACACTCTTCTGAAGATGTTATCCTCTCCAATATCAGCTTATTGAAAAAAAGATGGTTATCAAATTTTTTAAGGTACCATGTTGAAATTTTAAATCATGATTTATTTCCTCACTATAAAATAAATTTTAGAAATAAATAAAAAATTTGGGCTTGCTCTAAGTGGAACCTTTTATTGTTATTGAAGCAGTTGGAGTTAGGTCTTGGTGACCACACCAAAGTTCAGGTGCTCACCACTGAACAGACAACGTTTGAGAGACAAGCATTGATAAAACGAAAGGTAGTTTTATTCAGGGAACTTTGACCTGAAAAAATGGTAAACTAATGCTCAAAAGACATCTCCTTTCAGGAAAGTCAATCTGGCTGATGAAAAACACCTACTGTGGCATCTCTCTGAGAAGAAACAGCATCAAATAAATGCCAACACTTCTAGTAGTGGAGTGATGCAAGACTGACAAACTGCAAGAATAGACTGGAAGCTCCTAGAGTACTGAATCTCAGCTTAGAGACCTAAAGATTCAATTATCTAAACTTGGAGATGCTCCAGAGCCCTGTGCACCACGGAGGAGAAAGTGAGAAGTATCCTCCAAAACTACATATTTTATACACCAACGTCAGTCCCCAGCACTCTTCAACTGTATAATAAAACTGGCAAGGAGCTAACTCATTATAGAAAAGTACAAAGTTACAACACTTCAGTGTAAACATTAAATTTTCTTCACTACCCCTCCCCCTAAGAGCTTGGCACTGTCTAGAAAGCGAACCAGGTGGTAGAGCATAGATTATGATTAGGACCAATCTTACATCTCCACAGTTCTGTGAGTTGAAAGAGACAATACAGAGGAAAGGAATCCTCTGTTATTGGGAGAAATGAGGGGAACACCCCCAATGACTGAAAACTACCAGCTCCTTTGCACAATGTAGACCAAGAGCCCTGTGCATTCCCATGCCCACTCCCAGTACGTGTAAAAGTACCAACCGTGGGGACCAGCAGTTAGCGTAATGGCTATGTCGCTGGACTCCCATGTAGTCGACCACAGTTCACGTCCTGGACCCGGTGGCTTAAACTCATGCCAGGTGCATGTGTGTGCGTGCCCAAGATCCTGAGAGGAGAATGGAGGAGAAGAGATTGCGGTGTGGCCATCCCCCTTGGGGGGTGATTTCTCACTTTCTATCTCTCTGTCTCTGTCTCTGTCTGGCAAGCGCATGCAGCCTATAGCAAAAACCTCTCCAAAAAAAAAAAAAAAAAAGTACTAACCCTATAAAAGACTGAGAAATTTGGATATTTTTCTAACTATCTGGCAGGCCTACACTCTCCCTCTTTTTAGACTCAAGTCTCAGGGATTGACTATTTGTCCCTTCTAAGGTCACCTGCAGTGCAGCCCTTCAGAATATTCCTAAACTGTTAAGTGTAGGAAAAGCAGAGAGGGGGTACCTGAGAAATGGGCACCAGGGGTTGCCATCCCAGTTAGAGGAAGATGACAGGGCACAGCCCCAGGACACCCATAATCCTAGAGATCATCTAGTCACCTAGCTGTTACCATGAGTTTGCTTGGATCTGGTCAACCACTGGCTGATGCCAGGCACCATAGGTCAGCCATGCTGACCCCACTTGATCCCCTGAGACTCAGAAACATTCTATTTCTCAGGAGGCTACCTTACCAGGACCACATCCAGGTTCTGCATTACTCCTGTTCCACAGGCTTTACTGACCACACATCCAGAATCAGATCGACCCCACCAAATTTAGTTTGCCTCTGGCCCCTCTTAAAACCCTCCCCAAGGCTACCTCTGAGTTTTGTGGGTCATCCTGAGCCCTCCTAGTCCAGTCACCTAGGCTCTGCTTGGACCTAAAAGACTTGGCTCACCTACAATCCTTGTGGGTTATCTCCCCTGAACCCTGTTCAGGCTTAGTTGGCCTCACTGGCCTTTGAGCATTGCAAGGCCCCTCATCTGATCCTGTTCCTCTTAGAGCCACATGTTCTGCCTTCCTTCTGCTTAGCCCTATCCATGTCCTGGCATAGCAGGCTTTCCTACTCAAGTCCCATTGAGCTGTACTGGTCTCAAGGGGAGCTTAACCTAAGCCTGGTTAGGGTACACTTGGAAGCCATTCTGTGCTGCCAACCACTGGACTTTATGAACTTTCTTGCCTACACCTTACTGGGTCCCCCTGGCTCCCCACTGGCCTCATTGTAGGGTCTCACAAGGTGGCCTTTCTGGACATGCTCAGCCCTGCTTGTCCTGCCCACCTCTGTACCTCACAGGATCACCACTCCTGGTACCACATGAGTCCTATTTTCCCACTTCTGTCCTTACCCCTCAGAATCCTACAGAAACCATGCCCAAGACTTGCTTACTCCAAACAATATGAAGGATCCTGCCTAGTGTCCACTTCCTCTAACAGGTACATACACATTCTTCCTGGGTCCACTGAGCCCTGGTAAATGATTATTCTTGCTCAGGGCCCCATCTGAGCCCCACTAATCCATAGCTTTGGGCGGAGGCACAGAGTTCCCTTATCTAACTCCAAAGACAATCCCCTCCCATCTATCATGATCCCTGATTGAAAAAAATAATAATAAAATAAAATAAGAAAAGAAAGAAAGGAAAAAAAACAATGTGAATCAATGTTAAAATGGTTAACTAGTACTAAATGCCAACGGGTTAACTTGTACTAAAGGTCACAGTCATATAGAATATAACTTAAAAATACTAAAAAAAGAATAGTAATAAAACAACACCACTAGGGGATATTTACTACCATGCAGGAAGGCAGTGAGGTGGTTAAAGGTACTGGACTTTTACATGGCCAACTGAGGTTTCAGCTTGCTTTCTCACTTTTCCTGTCTCTGTCACTGGTCAAATTGGAAAATAATAATGATAATGTTAGATAAAGTTAAATAAATAAATAAATAAATACACCAATAGAGAAGGTACTCCTCAAATCAGGAAGGAGTACTTCACTAGATGCCTGAAATCCAAACAAATACAAGAAATGTACAAATAAGTAAATAAAAATAAAAATAAACCAACAAGAAGCAAATATCTCACTTCCAAAGGAACATACTAACTCCCTTCTAATGAGTAAAGTACATACAATTATATTATAGTTGGAAACTGAACTCAGGAAATTGATTATAGCAAAATTCAATGCGATGCAAGAAAATTTCAGGAGATGAGAAAAACAATGAATGACATGAGAAAGCTCCAGAAAGACAATTAGCTTTAAAAAGAATAAAAAAGAGGACCAGCATTTGTCAGGCAGGTTAAGGTGCTGGATCTCACATGGCCAACACTGCAGTTCAAATCCTGGACCCAGTAGCTTAAAAGTCACACATGTTTGTGTATGCTCAAAATTCTGTACAGAGACTAGGGAAGGGACTGTGCCATGGCCATCTGCGTGGGGGATACTTTCTCACTTTCTCTCTATCTGTTTGAGAAGGACATGCAGTCAATAGCAAAATTAAAGAGATTCAAATGAAAATCCTTGAGATAAGCAGTACAATATAAGTAATAAAATATTCTGTAAAGTGCACTGACAAAAGATTAGGCTATGCAAAAGAGTATCTGAACTTAAAGATACAGCTATGCAAATAGTCCAAACTCTGAAAAAGAAAATTAAAAATGAAGAGAACAGTAACAGTAAGTGGCCGTCCTCCCTGAAAGATGATTTTTCAGATTCTGTCTCTCTCTGTGGTGATCACATGTGCTCTATGGGGGATTGACTGGCCAGATTAACAAGGTCATTAATCTGGACAGTCGCCCAGCTAATTTGGTGTCTTTAACTAAAATAACAGAACCTTCATCCAATCCATTAAATAAGGCAGAATTTAAGAGGTTATTATTTCAATAAATTTGATAGCTTGCCTCTGTCTAGAATACCATTTAAAGTTTTCTTTCAACCATTCAAAATAATCAGTGATTGATCCATCCAGCCTTTGTTTCTATTATTGAAATTTACTTCAACATTCCTTAGAAGTAATTATAGTATTGCTGAATCAAGAACTTTCCTTAAGACGCAGACTTGTTTTCATTCTCCTGGGTTTTTAATTAAAATCTCTACCACAGTTCCAATAAACAATTTTATCCATTCTGGGGCACTCTCTTGGAACTAACTTCAGCCAGCTGATAAAGGTCACAATGTCTAGGCTCACAGGTATCCACATTTAAATCAAATTCCCTAGCAAAACAGATGGGGACCTCAGCTGGGTCTGAAAAATCATTTACAACGTCAGTTTTGGATCATAGGTTATATACTAGGGCTAGTATTACTCTGTTACAGGCTTTACATGAGAGGGTAGCCAAACTAGGGTGGTTAGAGGATAGCACTGGAGTCTCTTGTATTATCTCCTGTGGGGGTGGAGATGGAGGTGAAAGAGCAGCGTTCAGGATGTGGAAGATTATACAAACGAGCATAAAGAGGTGCCAGAGAGGTAGTGGAAGAGTGGTTGGAGTAGAACAGCTCTCAGAAACTTTAATTCCAAAATAGATTCTGGTAACTTTTTATTTACTTCCAGAAAAAAAAGGTTGTTCTACTGTATCCGAGGTAGCTTCTAGATATCATTGAAAGTAACTTTCCATTCAATTTGACTGGTTCTATAACCAGCGTTTCCCAATTATGCATATGAACATACCATTTAAAATTTAAAATAACTCCCATTTTTGCCAATGAAGATTGGGGTCACTGCAACTTTTGTGGGCCCATTTTCCTAAGTACTTGCAAGGGACAACAAAGGCCTCACACATAATACCAGGTGATGATTCTAAGAGGGCTGTCCCTTACAGGAAACTGCTTATGATGAGTGATTTCTCACAACTTAAAAGCTTTTTCAAAAGTGACCAAAAATGCAGGAAGTCTATTGAGTCAAAATATACTGGCCATGGTTATTGCTCAAGATTTTAACCTTGAGTATATTCAATTCTTTTAGTGTCTGAAAATTCAAGACACTAGGTGGCGGTAGAATGCTCAGAATACCAAGTGATAGGTATCTTGAGTATCTTTCTGGCTGAGCAAAAAATTCTTAAAAATATTCTAATGAGTTTCTTTAAGATTGCTTCATATCATGAGAGAAACCTCTCAGGCAATCCTAAATGGTTTTTAGTTTCCTAGGGATACTTTTCAGGACAGGGAGAGCAACTGACTTAACTTTTAGGTGGAGATATCACATTATGGATTTTTAAAATTTCAAAACTAAGACTTTTGTTTACAACTAGAACATGCTGAAGTTTTCTTCTAAGGCACATGCTAGGCCTCTAGTCCAGTGAAAATTGTGCACCAGTGAACCATGATTTGGCCTCTCAGAAAAGGTGAAGATCACAAAGTATGTTGGGATAAAATTTGTTCTGGCAATAACTTACCATATCATTCTTGTTATGGGTCTTTTGTAGAAGGTTTAAAAACCTTTCCAAAAGTGAACAAATTTAGAAGATGAGAAGTTTATCAGGTCAATGTGTACCCTGAGAAGATAGTGGGGGTGAAGATTAGGAAATAGCAGGACAACAGTCATTGTCTGAGGCACATGCTCTCTTTCTAGGAACACTTTATTTATCCTGGGAACATTCTGCTAATACTAAGACATCAATATATTCTTCTCCTTTAGCACAGATGGGCCATGATTGATTCAGGTCTCAACCTGTTACTGGAATAACATTGCTCATTATTTTGTCACTATATGTATCACTTCAACAAGCACCATAGATTAGATATCTTTATATACTGGCGTTTTTAAATTTATTTTCATAAAATATATACTACATAAAATTTATCATCTTTCTTCTCAAGGACCATCACCACCATCCATCTTCATGACTCCTTTCATCTTGTAAAACTAAACAATCTACAACTATTATTACACAATAATGTCAAATCTTTCCTGTCTTCCCACTTAACCCAGTCTTTGGCAAACTATCAATCTTTGTGTGCTTATTATTACTACTCTGAACATCTCGTGACTGTTTTTATTGTGGAAAAGTCCAAAAAAGTTTGAAATCTATTTAAAGAAATTGATTCAAAGACATTGGTTAAAGTGGAGTGAAAAAAGCTTTATTTTTTTATTATTATTTTTTCTTTTTTTGGAGAGGTTTCTGCTATAGGGCATGTGTGCTCTCTAGACAGACAGAGAGAGACAGAGAGACAGAAAGAGAGAAATCATCCCCCAGGTGGGATGGCCATGCCACAATGCCTTCTCCTCCTTTCTCCCCTCGGGATCTTGGGCATGCATGCACATGCGCCCAGCATGAGTTTAAGCTGCCAGGTCCTGGACTCAAACCACGGTCAACAACATGGGAGTCCAGAAAAATTTCTATATTTATTTTTATTTTTGCCAAAATCAGTAGTTATATTTTGCAGCATTTTTAAACATCAAACATGGATCATAGAAATAAACTTTTGCTGGAGCCAGCAGATCATGTAATAGTTATGCCACTGGCCTTCCACATATTTGAATGCAGTTCAAGTCCTAGACTCAGAGACTTAAAACTCAAGCCAGTGTTGGGGCCAGCAGGTGGTGCAGTGGTTAAAGGGGCTGGATTCCCACATAGCTGACCATGGTTTGAGTCCTGGGCCTGGCAGCTTGCTTTCTCACTTCCCCTTTCTCTCTCAATTTCTGTCTCTCTCTGGTCACATTGAAAAATAATAATGGAAATAACAAATGGAAATAAATAAATATTTTTAAAAATTCAAGCCAGTTCATATACATATATGCCCAAGATCCTGAGAGAAGAATGGAGAAGAAGGGATTATGGTGTGGCCATCCCCCCAAGGGGTGGTTTTGTCCTTCCTTTCACTCTGTCTCTGTCTCTTCCTAGAGCACATATGCCCTATAGCAAAAATTGCTCTTAAAAAAAAATTGCCAAAATACGCATATTACTTCTGTAGTTAGGAAACTCTTAGATCTTATTCATCAACCTTCTGAAATGTTCTCTTTTTGTAGACAGCTATCATCCCAAAATTTTCTGATATCCTTAATTTTAACTACTGTGGCTTGCAGAATCAAAGCTGAATTTGAAAAAAAGTTCAATGTTGTTATATTCAGAGATCAGTTCATATTTCTGAATATTGTAAGGATTTATAGCACAGCTTACATTACTGTGGATTTTATTCCACTTGAGTTTACTGACGTATGGTACGCTTTTAATTCTAATAAAAAGATTCCTTCAAATTTTACATTCATTCTATTTTTTTGAGAGGCTTTTGCTATAGGGTGCATGCACTCACCAGACAGACAGAGAGAGACAGAGAGACAGAAAGCGAGAAATCATCCCCCAGGGGGGATAGTCACGCTGCAATCCCTTCTCCTCCATTCTCCTCTCGGGGTCTTGGGCACGCACGCACACGCACCTGGCATGAGTTTTAAGCCACCGAGTCCGGGACGTGAACCACGGTTGACTACGTGGGAGTCCAGCGACATAGCCATTATGCTAACTGTTGGTTCCCAAGGTTGCACTTCTTTTTTTTTTATTAATTACTTTATTTATTTTTGTATATACTTTCAATCATATTGTTTGGCTTACAATGAGACCATTTCGATATGTGAACATTTCTCCCCAGACCCGTTGATCGAAATATCTTCAACAGATAACACCACACCTCCCCATCCCGTCAATGCTCTACCTCTGTATCCCTTCTCTAAATGTCTTTCGTTGGGCACCACTCCTCCACATACACCTCATCTGACATTCACACCCATCTCTTGTGTTTGTTCAACTGTTAGTCAATCAGTTTCCGACATAGAATGCAGACAAACAGTATATGTTAAGTGGGGACATACAATGTCTCTCCTTCATAGCCTGGCTTGCCTCACTCAGCAGTACATCTTCCATATTCTTCCACTTTCTGTCAAAAGCCAGGGCTCTGTTGGTTTTTATGGCTGAGTAGTATTCCATAGAGTATATGTGCCACAGTTTTTCAATCCATTCCTCCATACGGGGGCATCTGGGTTGGTTCCATGACTTAGCAATTGTGAATAGTGCCGCAATAAACATCGATGTGCAAGCACTCTTCCAATGAAGGATTCTTCTGTCCTTTGAGTAGATACGGAGGAGTGGGATCTCTGGATCATATGGCAGATCTATCTGTAGATTTTTGAGGAATCTCCAAATTATTCTCCACAGTGGTTGGACCAATCTACATTCCCACCAGCAGTGTAAAAGAGTTCCCCTTTCACCACACCCCCGCCAACACTTATCATTTTTTGTTTTTTTAATATTAGACAATCTGACTGGGGTTAGGTGGTACCTCATTGTTGTTTTTATCTGCATTTCCCTTACGATGAGGGAGGTTGAACATTTTTTCATATGCCTTTTGGCCATTCGTATGTCATCTTTAGAGAGTGTTTTCTTCATCTCCTTCTCCCATCTTTTAATAGGGCTGCTCATCTTTTTTCCAAACACCTTTTTTAGTTCCTTGTGTATTCTGGTTATCAGTCCCTTATCTGATGCACCATTTACAAAAATATTTTCCCATTCTGAGGGCTGTCGATTCACACTAACTACTGTGTCTTTGGCCATGCAGAAACTTCTTAGTCTGATGTAATCCCACTTGTCTATTTTGCGGACGATGGACTCTGCTTTGGGGGTCTTCTTTAGGAAGTCTTTCCCTACACCAATGTCTCCCAGAGTTTCCCCAGCATTCTCCAGGAGCAGCTTTATAGTTTGAGGTCTTAGATTTAGATCCTTGATCCACCTTGACTTGATTCTTGTCAAAGGAGAGAGGTAGGGGTTCAGATTCATCTTTCTGCAAGTGGAAGTCCAGTTTCTCCAGCACCACTTGCTGAAGAGGCTTTCATTTTCCCACTGGATTGACTGGTACCCCTTGTCAAAGATCAGTTGACTGTATGTTTGGGCACTTATTTCTGGGGACTCTATTCTGTTCCATTGGTCCACATGTCTGTTTCTGTGCCAATACCATGCTGTCTTTATTACTACATCTTTGTAATATATTTTTGGATCAGGGATTGAGATGCCACCCACTCCATTCTTCTTGTGTAGAAGTGCTTTGGCAATACGGGGTCTTTTATGATTCCAGACAAATTTTAAGATTGTCTTTTCTAGATCTGTGAAGAATGTGTCTGGTACTTTGATTGGCATTGCATTAAATAGGTAGATTAATTTGGGTAGAATTGCCATTTTGATTATATTAACTCTTCCAATCCATGAACATGGGATGTCCTTCCATTTTTTTGTGTCATTTTCAATTTCTTTTTTTACCTTCTCGTAGTTTTCCTTGTGGAGGTCTTTAACTTCTTTGGTTAGATTTATTCCTAAATATCTTATACTTTTAGTGGCTATGGTAAACGGAATAAGTTTTTTCAGTTCTATCTCAGTCTGCCTGTTATTCGTATATAGAAATGCTATCGATTTCTGTATATTGATTTTATATCCTGCAACTTTACTGAATTCATGTATTACTTCCAGTAGTTTTTCCATGGAGACCATTGGGTCTTCTATGTATACAATCATGTCATCTGCAAATAGAGAGAGTTTCACCTCTTCTTTTCCTATTCGAATGTCCTTTATTTTTTCCTCTTTTCTGATTGCATTGGCGAGGACTTCCAGTACTATATTGAAAAGGAGAGGAGAAAGTGGGCATCCTTGTCTTGTTCCTGTGTTTAGTGGGAAAGCTTTCAGCTTTTCTCCATTCAGGATGATGTTCGCTATGGGTTTTTCATAGATGGCTTTTATTGTATTGAGAAATGGCCCTTCTATGCCGATTTTGCTAAGAGTCTTGATCATGAAGGGATGTTGTATCTTATCAAATGCTTTTTCTGCGTCAATCGATATGACCATATGGTTTTTGTCTTTCTTCCTATTAATATGGTGTATTACGTTTATGGTTTTGCGTATGTTGAACCAACCTTGCATTCCTGGAATAAAGCCTACCTGATCATGGTGTATGATCTTCGGTATAAGTTGTTGAATACGATTTGCTAGTATCTTGTTGAGAATCTTTGAGTCTATGTTCATCAGAGATATTGGTCTGTAGTTTTCCTTCCTTGTCCTGTCCTTATCTGTTTTGAGGATGAGGGTGACAGAGGCTTCATAGAATGAATTAGGGAGAGATTCACCCTTTTGGATCTTTAGAAATAATTTGAGCAGAATGGGAGTTAACTCTTCTTTGAAAGTTTTGTAGAATTCAGAGGTGAATCCATCGGGGCCAGGGCTTTTCTTTGTTGGGAGGTTACTTATTACTGATTCAATCTCCTGGCTTGTTATGGGCCTATTCAGACTTTCTATTTCTTCCTGGCTCATTCTTGGTAGATTATATTTGTCCAGGAATTTGTCCATCTCATCCAGATTATCTTGTTTCTTAGCGTATAAATGTTCAAAGTATCCTCTAATGATGTTTTGAATTTCTACTATGTCTGTTGTTATGTTACCAGCCTCATTGCAGATTTGATTCACCTGGTTCCTTTCTCTCTTCTTCTTAATAAGTCTTGCTAGTGGGGTATCAATTTTGTTTATCCTTTCAAAGAACCAGCTTTTGCTTTCACTTACTTTCTGTATAGTACGTTTATTTTCTATTTCATTTATTTCTGCTCGGATCTTTATTATTTCCTTTCTCCTGTAATTTTTTGGATTTTTTTGCTGTTGCGTTTCCAATTCTCTAAGGCTAGATGTTAGGTGATCCATTAGCCTTTTCTCTGTCTTCCTCTTATGTGCACTAATTGCTATGAACTTCCCTCTTATGACTGCATTGGCAGTGTCCCAAAGATTATGGAAACTTGTATCTTCATTGTCATTGGCTTCCATGAATCTTTTGATTTCGGACTTTATTTTTTCGGTAATAGTGGAGTCATTCAGGAGTAGGTTATTTAGTTTCCATGTTTTTAGGTATTTTTGAGGATTTCTCTTGAGATTAAACTCGAGTTTAATTCCATCATGGTCAGAGAAGATGCTGGAAATAGTTTCTATGCCTCTGAATCTGCAGAGGCTTGCTTTGTGTCCTATGATGTGGTCAATCTTCAAGAAAGTTCCATGTCGGGGTGAGAAAAAACTATATCTTGTGGTTTTTGGGTGGAAAGTTCTATAGATGTCTGTTAAGTCCAATTGATTTATGGTATCATTTAGATCCTTGATCTCTCTACCTATTTTTTGCCTGGATGATCTGTCCAGAGGGGATAATGCGGTGTTGAGATCTCCAACAATTAGTGTGTTGCAGTCTATCTCCACTTTCAGATCTAAGAATCTTTTCTTCACATATTTGGGTGCTCCTGTGTTAGGAGCATAGATATTAATAAGCGTTATATCTTCTCGATCTATAGAGCCTTTTACTATGATATAGTGCCATTCTTTGTCTCTTTGGACACTTATTGTTTTAAAGCCTATTTTGTCAGAAATTAGTATCGCAACTCCAGCTCTTTTTTGGTTCCCAACTGCATGGAAAACCTTTTTCCAACCCTTCACTTTCAGTCTATGTATGTCTTTTTCCATGAGGTGGGTTTCTTGTAGACAACAGATAGAGGGTTTCTGTTTTTTTATCCATTCAGCCAGTCTGTGTTTCTTGATTGAGGAATTTAACCCATTAACATTCAATGTTATTATCGATGTTGTAGGGTCTGTACCGACATTTAAGTTAGCCATTGTCTTAGTTGCCTGTTATTTCTTTGTTTCTGGCTGTTGCATCTTTAGTTTTCCTGGAACAGTACTTTCTTCAGGATTTCTTGAAGAGCTGGTCTGGTGTTGGCAAATTCTTTCAGGTTTTGTTTGTCTGAGAAGATTTTAATCTTTTTTTCCCAAATGAAGGATAATCTTGCAGGGTATAATAGTCTTGGCTGAAATTGTTTCTCTCTTAACACTTTCAGTATGTCTTCCCATTCTTTTCTTGCTTGCATTGCTTCTGATGAGAGGTCTGGTGTTAGTCTTATGGGATGGCCTTTGTAAGTTATTTCTCATTTCTCTCTTGCCAGTTTTAGTATCCTGTCTTTTTCTGTGACGTTAGACAGCCTGGCTAAGATGTGCCTTGGGGAAGATCTTCTGGGGTTGATTCTATTTGGGGTCCTTTGTATTTCTTGGGTCCGGATGGTTCGGTGCCTCTCTAGACTTGGGAAATTTTCTTCCAAGATGTCATGGAATAGATTTTCCATTCCGCTATTAGTTTCTTCATCTTCTGGGATGCCGATTATTCTGATGTTTGGGCGTCTAATAGAGTCTAGTATTTCTCGTATATTATCCTCATGTTTTTTAGTTATTTTCTCGATCTTTTTGTAGTTTTTTTCTAGATCAGAGGTTTTATCTTCTACATCAGAGATTCGATCTTCAGCATGGTCTAATCGGCTCTTAATACTTTCCAGAGAGTTTTTGATTTCTTGTATTATAGACTTTATCTCTAATAGTTCCACCTGATTCTTTCTCAGAGTACCCATTTCTTCTTTCATATCCTGGACGGACTTCCTAATTTCCTGTAGTTCGTTGTCTCTTTTTTTTTTCCAATTCACAGAATTTGGTCACCATGAATGTTCGGAATTCTGTGTCTGTCGTTTTGGTAACGTCCTCCACATTTACGAGACATGGAGGGGCATTTTCCTTTGTTGGAGACATATTTTCTTGTTTATTCAGACCTGAGGCTCTTTTTCTACCTTTAGCCACTGGAGGATTACTTCCCTTTTAAAGACTTCTTGGGAGAACATTTGTCCCACGAGAAGTAAGAGTCTTTCCTTTTTGATGGGAATAGTTGTTTGTTGAAGTCTCTCTTCTGTTGTTTCTACCAATGTGTGTTCAGGTGGGGAACTCTACAGAAGTGTCTAACAAGCAGAATCTCATTTTTCAAAGGGGATCAGTACTAGGGAGGATCCCAAAGACACTTACCTTCCTAGGAAATTTCAGATATATGATTCTAGACTTGTCTAGTCTGTCTGGCAAGGTAAAAAATAAGGAGGAGAGGACAATATGCAACGAAAGGAAATAAAACACAGAAAAATAAAGAAAAAGGCGCGCGCCGCGCAAATGCTGGCAGTCCAGGAAAGTCTGGGGGGAGAAGGAGGGCTAGGAGTTAACAACAGAATGCAGGGACGTCAAGGGAAAAGAAAAAAAAAAAACGGCCTCAAGGAGATCCTGGCTACCTACCTAGAAGGTGGAGTCTGGGGCCTGGGGGTCTGGAAGTGGGGTGGGGGTCAGAGGTGACCCTCCCTCAGTATCCCTTGCTGGCCAGAGGCTTGCAGGAGACGCTATTGCCTGCTGGCAGTCCAGGAAAGTCTGGGGGGAGAAGGAGGGCTAGGTGATAACAACAGAATGCAGGGGGGTCAAGGGAAAAGAAAAAAAAAAAAACGGCTTCAAGGAGATCCTGGCAACCTACCTAGAAGGTGGAGTCTGGGGCCTGGGGGTCTGGAAGTGAGGTGGGGGTCAGAGGTGACCCTCCCTCAGTATCCCTTGCTGGCCAGAGGCTTGCAGGGACGCTATTGACTGCTGGCAGTCCAGGAAAGTCTGGGGGGAGAAGGAGGGCTAGGTGTTAACAACAGAATGCAGGGGGGTCAAGGGAAAAGAAAAAAAAAAAAACGGCTCCAAGGAGATCCTGGCTACCTACCTAGAAGGTGGAGTCTGGGGCCTGGTGGTCTGGAAGTGGGGTGGGGGTCAGAGGTGACCCTCCCTCAGTATCCCTTGCTGGACAGAGGCTTGCAGGAGACGCTATTGCCTGCTGGCAGTCCAGGAAAGTCTGGGGGGAGAAGGAGGGATAGGTGTTAACAACAGAATGCAGGGGGCTCAAGGGAAAAGAAAAAAAAAAAAAAAGGCCTCAAGGAGATCCTGGCTACCTACCTAGAAGGTAGAGTCTGGGGCCTGGGGGTCTAGAAGTGGGGTGGGGGTCAGAGGTGACACTCCCTCAGTATCCCTTGCAGGCCAGAGGCTTGCAGGAGACGCTATTGCCTGCTGGCAGTCCAGGAAAGTCTGGGGGGAGAAGGAGGGCTAGGTGTTAACTACAGAATGCAGGGGGGTCAAGGGAAAAGAAAAAAAAAAAAACGGCCTCAAGGAGATCCTGGCTACATACCTAGAAGGTGGAGTCTGGGGCCTGGGGGTCTGGAAGTGAGGTGGGGGTCAGAGGTGACCCTCCCTCAGTATCCCTTGCTGGCCAGAGGCTTGCAGGGACGCTATTGACTGCTGGCAGTCCAGGAAAGTCTGGGGGGAGAAGGAGGGCTACGTGTTAACAACAGAATGCAGGGGGGTCAAGGGAAAAGAAAAAAAAAAAAAACGGCCTCAAGGAGATCCTGGCTACCTACCTAGAAGGTGGAGTCTGGGGCCTGGGGGTCTGGAAGTGGGGTGGGGGTCAGAGGTGACCCTCCCTCAGTATCCCTTGCTGGCCAGAGGCTTGCAGGAGACGCTATTGCCTGCTGGCAGTCCAGGAAAGTCTGGGGGGAGAAGGAGGGATAGGTGTTAACAACAGAATGCAGGGGGCTCAAGGGAAAAGAAAAAAAAAAAAACGACCTCAAGGAGATCCTGGCTACCTACCTAGAAGGTGGAGTCTGGGGCCTGGGGGTCTGGAAATTGGGTGGGGGTCAGAGGTGACCCTCACTCAGTATCCCTTGCTGGTCAGAGGCTTGCAGGTGACGCTATTGCCTGCTGGCAGTCCAGGAAAGTCTGGGGGGAGAAGGAGGGCTAGGTGTTAACAACAGAATGCAGGGGGCTCAAGGGAAAAGAAAAAAAAAAAAAAACGGCCTCAAGGAGATCCTGGCTACCTACCTAGAAGGTGGAGTCTGGCGCCTGGGGGTCTGGAAGTGGGGTGGGCGTCAGAGGTGACCCTCCCTCAGTATCCCTTGCTGGCCAGAGGCTTGCAGGAGACGCTATTGCCTGCTGGCAGTCCAGGAAAGTCTGGGGGGAGAAGGAGGGATAGGTGTTAACAACAGAATGCAGGGGCCTCAAGGGAAAAGAAAAAAAAAAAAAAACGTCCTCAAGGAGATCCTGGCTACCTACCTAGAAGGTGGAGTCTCGGGCCTGGGGGTCTGGAAGCTGGGTGGGGGTCAGAGGTGACCCTCCCTCAGTAGACCCTGGCTGGCCAGAGGCTTGCAGGAGACGCTATTGCCTGCTGGCAGTCCAGGAAAGTCTGGGGGGAGAAGGAGAGCTAGGTGTTAACAACAGAATGCAGGGGGGTCAAGGGAAAAGAAAAAAAAAAAAAAAAACGGCCTCAAGGAGATCCTGGCTACCTACTTAGAAGTTGGAGTCTGGGGACTGGGGGTCTGGAAGTGGGGTGGGCGTCAGAGGTAACACTCCCTCAGTATCCCTTGCTGGCCAGAGGCTTGCAGGAGACGCTAATGCCTGCTGGCAGTCCAGGAAGTCTGGGGGGAGAAGGAGGGCTAGGTGTTAACAACAGAATGCAGGGGGGTCAAGGGAAAAGAAAAAAAAAAAAAAGGCCTCAAGGAGATCCTGGCTACCTACCGAGAAGGTGGAGTCTGGGGCCTGGGTGTCTGGAAGTGGGGTGGGGGTCAGAGGTGACCCTCCCTCAGTATCCCTTGCTGGCCAGAGGCTTGCAGGAGACGCTATTGCCTGCTGGCAGTCCAGGAAAGTCTGGGGAGAGAAGGAGGGCTAGGTGTTAACAACAGAATGCAGGGGGGTCAAGGGAAAAAAAAAAAAAAAAACGGCCTAAAGGAGATCCTGGCTACCTACCTAGAAGGTGGAGTCTGGGGCCTGGGGGTCTGGAAGAGGGGTGGGCATCAGAGGTGACCCTCCCTCAGTATCCCTTGCTGGCTAGAGGCTTGCCGGTGACCCTATTGCCTGCTGGCAGTCCAGGAAAATCTGGGGGGAGAAGGAGGGCTAGGTGTTAACAACAGAATGCAGGGGGGTCAAGGGAAAAGAAAAAAAAAAAAACGGCCTCAAGGAGATCCTGGCTACCTACCTAGAAGGTGGAGTCTGGGGCCTGGGGGTCTGCAAGTGGGGTGGGGGTTAGAGGTGACCCTCCCTCAGTATCCCTTGCTGGCCAGAGGCTTGCAGGAGACGCTATTGCCTTCTGGCAGTCCAGGAAAGTCTGGGGGGAGAAGGAAGGCTAGGTGTTAACAACAGATTGAAGGGGGGTCAAGGGAAAAGAAAAAGAAAAAAAAGGCCTCAAGGAGATCCTGGCTACCCACCTAGAAGGTGGAGTCTGGGGCCTGGGGGTCTGGAAATTGGGTGGGGGTCAGAGGTGACCCTCACTCAGTATCCCTTGCTGGTCAGAGGCTTGCAGGTGACGCTATTGCCTGCTGGCAGTCCAGGAAAGTCTGGGGGGAGAAGGAGGGCTAGGTGTTAACAACAGAATGCAGGGGGCTCAAGGGAAAAGAAAAAAAAAAAAAACGGCCTCAAGGAGATCCTGGCTACCTACCTAGAAGGTGGAGTCTGGCGCCTGGGGGTCTGGAAGTGGGGTGGGCGTCAGAGGTGACCCTCCCTCAGTATCCCTTGCTGGCCAGAGGCTTGCAGGAGACGCTATTGCCTGCTGGCAGTCCAGGAAAGTCTGGGGGGAGAAGGAGGGATAGGTGTTAACAACAGAATGCAGGGGCCTCAAGGGAAAAGAAAAAAAAAAAAAAAAAATGTCCTCAAGGAGATCCTGGCTACCTACCTAGAAGGTGGAGTCTGGGGCCTGGGGGTCTGGAAGGTGGGTGGGGGTCAGAGGTGACCCTCCCTCAGTAGACCCTGGCTGGCCAGAGGCTTGCAGGAGACGCTATTGCCTGCTGGCAGTCCAGGAAAGTCTGGGGGGAGAAGGAGAGCTAGGTGTTAACAACAGAATGCAGGGGGGTCAAGGGAAAAGAAAAAAAAAAAAAAAAAACGGCCTCAAGGAGATCCTGGCTACCTACTTAGAAGTTGGAGTCTGGGGCCTGGGGGTCTGGAAGTGCGGTGGGCGTCAGAGGTAACACTCCCTCAGTATCCCTTGCTGGCCAGAGGCTTGCAGGAGACGCTATTGCCTGCTGGCAGTCCAGGAAGTCTGGGGGGAGAAGGAGGGCTAGGTGTTAACAACAGAATGCAGGGGGGTCAAGGGAAAAGAAAAAAAAAAAAAAAGGCCTCAAGGAGATCCTGGCTACCTACCGAGAAGGTGGAGTCTGGGGCCTGGGTGTCTGGAAGTGGGGTGGGGGTCAGAGGTGACCCTCCCTCAGTATCCCTTGCTGGCCAGAGGCTTGCAGGAGACGCTATTGCCTGCTGGCAGTCCAGGAAAGTCTGGGGAGAGAAGGAGGGCTAGGTGTTAACAACAGAATGCAGGGGGGTCAAGGGAAAAAAAAAAAAAAAACGGCCTAAAGGAGATCCTGGCTACCTACCTAGAAGGTGGAGTCTGGGGCCTGGGGGTCTGGAAGAGGGGTGGGCATCAGAGGTGACCCTCCCTCAGTATCCCTTGCTGGCTAGAGGCTTGCCGGTGACCCTTTTGCCTGCTGGCAGTCCAGGAAAATCTGGGGGGAGAAGGAGGGCTAGGTGTTAACAACAGAATGCAGGGGGGTCAAGGGAAAAGAAAAAAAAAAAAACGGCCTCAAGGAGATCCTGGCTACCTACCTAGAAGGTGGAGTCTGGGGCCTGGGGGTCTGCAAGTGGGGTGGGGGGTTAGAGGTGACCCTCCCTCAGTATCCCTTGCTGGCCAGAGGCTTGCAGGAGACGCTATTGCCTTCTGGCAGTCCAGGAAAGACTGGGGGGAGAAGGAAGGCTAGGTGTTAACAACAGATTGAAGGGGGGTCAAGGGAAAAGAAAAAGAAAAAAAAGGCCTCAAGGAGATCCTGGCTACCCACCTAGAAGGTGGAATCTGGGGCCTGGGGGTCTGAAAGTGGGGTGGGCGTCAGAGGTGACCCTCCCTCAGTATCCCTTGCTGGCCAGAGGCTCCCAGGAGACGTTATTGCCTGCTGGCAGTCCAGGAAAGTCTGGGGAGAGAAGGAGGGCTAGGTGTTAACAACAGAATGCAGGCGGGTCAAGGGAAAAGAAAAAAAAAAAAAAAACGGCCTCAAGGATATCCTGGCTACCTACCTAGAAGGTGGAGTCTGGGGCCTGGGTGTCTGGAAGTGGGGTGGGGGTCAGAGGTTACACTCCCTCAGTCTCCCTTACTGGCCAGAGGCTTGAAGGAGACGCTATTGCCTGCTGGTAGTCCAGGAAAGTCTGGGGGGAGAAGGAGAGCTAGGTGTTAACAACAGAATGCAGGGGGGTCAAGGGAAAAGAAAAAAAAAAAAACGGCCTCAAGGAGATCCTGGCTACCTACCTAGAAGGTGGAGTCTGGGGACTGGGGGTCTGGAAGTGGGGTGGGGGTCAGAGGTGACCCTCCTTCAGTATCCCTTGCTGGCCAGAGGCTTGCAGGTGACGCTATTGCCTGCTGGCAGTCCAGGAAAGTCTGGGGGGAGAAGGAGGGATAGGTGTTAACAACAGAATGCAGGGGGGTCAAGGGAAAAGAAAAGAAAAAAAACAGCCTCAAGGAGATCCTGGCTACCTACCTAGAAGGTGGAGTCTGGGGCCTGGGGGTCTGGAAGTGGGTTGGGGGTCAGAGGTGACCCTCCCTCAGTATCCCTTGCTGGCTAGAGGCTTGCCGGTGACCCTATTGCCTGCTGGCAGTCCAGGAAAGTCTGGGGGGAGAAGGAGGGCTAGGTGTTAACAACAGAATGCAGGGGGGTCAAGGGAAAAGAAAAAAAAAAAAAAAAACGGACTCAAGGAGATCCTGGCTACCTACCTAGAAGGTAGAGTCTGGGGCCTGGGGGTCTGCAACTGGGGTGGGGGTCAGAGGTGACCCTCCCTCAGTATCCCTTGCTGGCCAGAGGCTTGCAGGAGACGCTATTGCCTGCTGGCAGTCCAGGAAAGTCTGGGGGGAGAAGGAGGGCTAGATGTTAACAACAGAATGCAAGGGGGTCAAGGGAAAAGAAAAAGAAAAAAAACGGCCTCGAGGAGATCCTGGCTACCCACCTAGAAGGTGGAATCTGGGGTCTGGGGGTCTGAAAGTGGGGTGGGCGTCAGAGGTGACCCTCCCTTAGTATCCCTTGCTGGCCAGAGGCTTGCAGGAGACGCTATTGCCTGCTGGCAGTCCAGGAAAGTCTGGGGAGAGAAGGAGGGCTAGGTGTTAACAACAGAATGCAGGGGGGTCAAGGGAAAAGAAAAAAAAAATAAACGGCCTCAAGGAGATCCTGGCTACCTACCTAGAAGGTGGAGTCTGGGGCCTGGCTGTCTGGAAGTGGGGTGGGGGTCCGAGGTGACACTCCCTCAGTATCCCTTGCTGGCCAGAGGCTTGCAGTTGATGCTATTGCCTGCTGGTAGTCCAGGAAAGTCTGGGGGGAGAAGGAGAGCTAGTTGTTAACAACAGAATGCAGGGGGGTCAAGGGAAAAGAAAAAAAAAAAAAACGGCCCCAAGGAGATCCTGGCTACCTACCTAGAAGGTGGAGTCTGGGGACTGGGGGGTCTGGAGGTGGGGTGGGGGTCAGAGGTGACCCTCCCTCAGTATCCCTTGCTGGCCAGAGGCTTGCAGGGACGCTATTGACTGCTGGCAGTCCAGGAAAGTCTGGGGGGAGAAGGAGGGCTAGGTGTTAACAACAGAATGCAGGGGGGTCAAGGGAAAAGAAAAAAAAAAAAAACGGCCCCAAGGAGATCCTGGCTACCTACCTAGAAGGTGGAGTCTGGGGCCTGGTGGTCTGGAAGTGGGGTGGGGGACAGAGGTGACCCTCCCTCAGTATCCCTTGCAGGCCAGAGGCTTGCAGGAGACGCTATGGCCTGCTGGCAGTCCAGGAAATTCTGGGGGGAGAAGGAGGGCTAGGTGTTAACTACAGAATGCAGGGGGGTCAAGGGAAAAGAAAAAAAAAAAAACGGCCTCAAGGAGATCCTGGCTACCTACCTAGAAGGTGGAGTCTGGGGCCTGGGGGTCTGGAAGTGGGGTGGGCGTCAGAGGTGACCCTCCCTCAGTATCCCTTGCTGGCCAGAGGCTTGCAGGAGACGCTATTGCCTGCTGGCAGTCCAGGAAAGTCTGGGCGGAGAAGGAGGGATAGGTGTTAACAACAGAATGTAGGGGCCTCAAGGGAAAAGAAAAAAAAAAAAAAAACGTCCTCAAGGAGATCCTGGCTACCTACCTAGAAGGTGGAGTCTGGGGCCTGGGGGTCTGGAAGTTGGGTGAGGGTCAGAGGTTTCCCTCCCTCAGTATCCCTTGCTGGCCAGAGGCTTGCAGGAGACGCTATTGCCTGCTGGCAGTCCAGGAAAGTCTGGGGGGAGAAGGAGAGCTAGGTGTTAACAACAGAATGCAGGGGGGTCAAGGGAAAAGAAAAAAAAAAAAACGGCCTCAAGGAGATCCTGGCTACCTACTTAGAAGTTGGAGTCTGGGGCCTGGGGGTCTGGAAGTGCGGTGGGCGTCAGAGGTAACACTCCCTCAGTATCCCTTGCTGGCCAGAGGCTTGCAGGAGACGCTATTGCCTGCTGGCAGTCCAGGAAGTCTGGGGGGAGAAGGAGGGCTAGGTGTTAACAACAGAATGCAGGGGGGTCAAGGGAAAAGAAAAGAAAAAAAAAAAGGCCTCAAGGAGATCCTGGCTACCTACCGAGAAGGTGGAGTCTGGGGCCTGGGTGTCTGGAAGTGGGGTGGGGGTCAGAGGTGACCCTCCCTCAGTATCCCTTGCTGGCCAGAGGCTTGCAGGAGATGCTATTGAGTGCTGGCAGTCCAGGAAAGTCTGGGGGGAGAAGGAGGGCTAGGTGTTAACAACAGAATGCAGGGGGGTCAAGGGAAAAAAAAAAAAAAGGCCTAAAGGAGATCCTGGCTACCTACCTAGAAGGTGGAGTCTGGGGCCTGGGGGTCTGGAAGTGGGGTGGGCATCAGAGGTGACCCTCCCTCAGTATCCCTTGCTGGCTAGAGGCTTGCCGGTGACCCTATTGCCTGCTGGCAGTCCAGGAAAATCTGGGGGGAGAAGGAGGGCTAGGTGTTAACAACAGAATGCAGGGGGGTCAAGGGAAAAGAAAAAAAAAAAAAACGGCCTCAAGGAGATTCTGGCTACCTACCTAGAAGGTGGAGTCTGGGGCCTGGGGGTCTGCAAGTGGGGTGGGGGTTAGAGGTGACCCTCCCTCAGTATCCCTTGCTGGCCAGAGGCTTGCAGGAGACGCTATTGCCTTCTGGCAGTCCAGGAATGTCTGGGGGGAGAAGGACGGCTAGATGTTAACAACAGAATGAAGGGGGGTCAAGGGAAAAGAAAAAGAAAAAAACGGCCTCAAGGAGATCCTGGGTACCCACCTAGAAGGTGGAATCTGGGGCCTGGGGGTCTGAAAGTGGGGTGGGCGTCAGAGGTGACCCTCCCTCAGTATCCCTTGCTGGCCAGAGGCTTCCAGGAGACGCTATTGCCTGCTGGCAGTCCAGGAAAGTCTGGGGAGAGAAGGAGGGCTAGGTGTTAACAACAGAATGCAGGCGGGTCAAGGGAAAAGAAAAAAAAAAAAAAACGGCCTCAAGGAGATCCTGGCTACCTACCTAGAAGGTGGAGTCTGGGGCCTGGGTGTCTGGAAGTGGGGTGGGGGTCAGAGGTGACACTCCCTCAGTATCCCTTGATGGCCAGAGGCTTGCAGGAGACGCTATTGCCTGCTGGTAGTCCAGGAAAGTCTGGGGGGAGAAGGAGAGCTAGGTGTTAACAACAGAATGCAGGGGGGTCAAGGGAAAAGAAAAAAAAAAAAAAACGGCCTCAAGGAGATCCTGGCTACCTACCTAGAAGGTGGAGTCTGGGGACTGGGGGTCTGGAAGTGGGGTGGGGGTCAGAGGTGACCCTCCTTCAGTATCCATTGCTGGCCAGAGGCTTGCAGGAGACGCTATGGCCTGCTGGCAGTCCAGGAAGTCTGGGGGGAGAAGGAGGGCTAGGTGTTAACAACAGAATGCAGGGGGGTCAAGGGAAAAGAAAAAAAAAAAAAAACGGTCTCAAGGAGATCCTGGCTACCTTCCTAGAAGGTGGAGTCTGGGGCCTGGGTGTCTGGAAGTGGGGTGGGGGTCAGAGGTGACCCTCCCTCAGTATCCCTTGCTGGCCAGAGGCTTGCAGGAGACACTATTGCCTGCTGGCAGTCCAGGAAAGTCTGGGGGGAGAAGGAGGGATAGGTGTTAACAACAGAATGCAGGGGGGTCAAGGGAAAAGAAAAAAAAAAAAACAGCCTCAAGGAGATACTGGCTACCTACCTAGAAGGTGGAGTCTGGGGCCTGGGGGTCTGGAAGTGGGTTGGGGGTCTGAGGTGACCCTCCCTCAGTATCCCTTGCTTGCTAGAGTCTTGCCGGTGACCCTATTGCCTGCTGGCAGTCCAGGAAAGTCTGGGGGGAGAAGGAGTGCTAGGTGTTAACAACAGAATGCAGGGGGGTCAAGGGAAAAGAAAAAAAAAAAAACGGCATCAAGGAGATCCTGGCTACCTACCTAGAAGGTAGAGTCTGGGGCCTGGGGGTCTGCAAGTAGGGTGGGGGTCAGAGGTGACCCTCCCTCAGTATCCCTTGCTGGCCAGAGGCTTGCAGGAGACGCTATTGCCTGCTGGCAGTTCAGGAAAGTCTGGGGGGAGAAGGAGGGCTAGATGTTAACAACAGAATGCAGGGGGGTCAAGGGAAAAGAAAAAAAAAAAAAACGGCCTCAAGGAGATCCTGGCTACCTACCTAGAAGGTGGAGTCTGGGGCCTGGCTGTCTGGAAGTGGGGTGGGGGTCAGAGGTGACACTCCCTCAGTATCCCTTGCTGGCCAGAGGCTTGCAGGTGACGCTATTGCCTGCTGGTAGTCCAGGAAAGTCTGGGGGGAGAAGGAGAGATAGTTGTTAACAACAGAATGCAGGGGGGTCAAGGGAAAAGAAAAAAAAAAAAATAAAACGGCCTCAAGGAGATCCTGGCTACCTACCGAGAAGGTGGAGTCTGGGGCCTGGGGTTCTGGAAGTGGGGTGGGGGTCAGAGGTGACCCTCCCTCAGTATCCCTTGCTGGCCAGAGGCTTTCAGGAGACGCTATTGCCTGCTGGCCCTCCAGGAAAGTGTGGGGGGTGAAGGAGGGCTAGGTGATAACAACAGAATGCAGGGAGGTCAAGGGAAAAGAAAAAACAAAAAACCGCCACAAGGAAATCCTGGCTACCTACCTAGAAGGTGGAGTCTGGGGTCTGGGGGTCTGGAAGTGTTGTAGGGGTCAGAGGTGACCATCCCTCAGTATCCCTTGCTGGCCAGAGTCTTTCAGGAGACGCTATTGCCTGTTGGCAGTCCAGGAAATTCTAGAAGGTGGAGTCTGGGGCCTGGGGGTCTGGAAGTGGGGTGGGGTTCAGAGGTGACGCTCCCTCAGTATCACTTGCTGGCCAGATGCTTGCAGGAGACGCTATTGCCTGCTGGCAGTCCAGGAAAGTCTGGGGGGAGAAGGAGGGCTAGGTGTTAAAACAGAATGCAGGGGGGTCAAGGGAAAAGAAAAGAAAAAAAACTGCCTCAAGGAGATCCTGGCTACCTACCTAGAAGGTGGAGTCTGGGGCCTGCGGGTCTGGAAGTGGGGTGGCGGTCAGAGGTGACCGTCCCTCAGTATCCCTCGCTGGCCAGAGGCTTGCAGGAGACGCTATTGCCTGCTGGAATTCCAGGAAAGTCTGGGGGGAGAAGGAGGGCTAGGTGTTAACAACAGAATGTGGGGGGGGTCAAGGGAAAAAAAAAAAAAACGCCTCAAGGAGATCCTGGCTACCTACCTAGAAGGTGGAGTCTGGGGCCTGGGGGTCTGGAAGTGGGGTGGGGGTCAGAGATGACCTTCCCTCAGTATCCCTTCCTGGCCAGAGGCTTGCAGGAGATGCTATTGCCTGCTGGCAGTCAAGGAAATTCTAGAAGGTGGAGTCTGGGGCCTGGGGGTCTGGTGGAGTCTGGGGTCTTGGGGTCTGGAAGTGGGGTGGGGGTCAGAGGTGACCCTCCCTCAGTATCCCTTGCTGGCCAGAGGCTTGCAGGAGACGCTATTGCCTGCTGGCAGTGCAGGAAAGTCTCGGGGGAGAAGGAGGGCTAGGTGTTAACAACAGAATGCAGGGGGGTCAAGGGAAAAGAAAAAAATAAATAAAACGGCCTCAAGGAGATCCTGGCTACCTACCGAGAAGGTGGAGTCTGGGGCCGGGGGTTCTGGAAGTGGGGTGGGGGTCAGAGGTGACCCTCCCTCAGTATCCCTTGCTAGCCAGAGGCTTGCAGGAGACGCTATTGCCTGCTGGCCCTCCAGGAAAGTGTGGGGGGAGAAGGAGGGCTAGGTGTTAACAACAGAATGCAGGGAGGTCAAGGGAAAAGAAAAAACAAAAAACCGCCTCAAGGAAATCCTGGCTACCTACCTAGAAGGTGGAGTCTGGGGTCTGGGGGTCTGGAAGTGTTGTAGGGGTGAGAGGTGACCATCCCTCAGTATCCCTTGCTGGCCAGAGGCTTGCAGGAGATGCTATTGCCTGTTGGCAGTCCAGGAAAATCTGGGGGGAGAAGGAGGACTAGGTGTTAACAACAGAATGCAGGGGGGTCAAGGGAAAAGAAAAAAAAAAAACGGCCTCAAGGAGATTCTGGCTACCTACCTAGAAGGTGGAGTCTGGGGCCTGGGGGTCTGGAAGTGGGGTGGGGGTCAGAGGTGACCGTCCCTCAGTATCCCTCGCTGGCCAGAGGCTTGCAGGAGACGCTATTGCCTGCTGGCACTCCAGGAAAGTCTAGAAGGTGGAGTCTGGGGCCTGGGGGTCTGGAAGTGGGGTGGGGGTCAGAGGTGACCCTCCCTCTGTATCCCTTGTTGGCCAGAGGCTTGCAGGAGACGCTATTGCCTGCTGGCAGTGCAGAAAATTCTCAGGGGAGATGGAGGGCTAGGTGTTAACAACAGAATACAGGGGGGTCAAGGGAAAAGAAAAAAAAAAAACGGTCTCAAGGAGATCCTGGCTACCTACCTAGAAGGTGAAGTCTGGGGCCTGGGGGTCTGGAAGTGGGGTGGGGGTCAGAGGTGACCCTCCTAAATATCCCTTGCTGGCCAGACGCTTGCAGGAGACGCTATTGCCTGCTGGCAGTCCAGGAAAATCTGGGGGAGAAGGAGGGCTAGGAGTTAACAACAGAATGCAGGGGGGTCAAGGGAAAAGAAAAAAAAAAAAAAACGGCCTCAAGGAGATTCTGGCTACCTACCTAGAAGGTGGAGTCTGGGGCCTGGGGGTCTGGAAGAGGGGTAGGGGTCAGAGGTGACCCTCCCTCAGTATCCTTTGCTGGCCAGACGCTTGCAGGAGACGCTATTGCCTGCTGGTAGTCCAGGAAAGTCTAGAAGGTGGAGTCTGAGGCCTGGGGGTCTGGAAGTGGGGTGGGGGTCAGAGGTGACTCTCCCTCAGTATCCCTTGCTGGCCAGAGGCTTGCAGGAGATGCTATTGCCTGCTGGCAGTCCAGGAAATCTGGGGGGAGAAGGAGGGCTAGGTGTTTACAACAGAATGCAGGGCAGTCAAGGGAAAAGAAAAAAAAAAAAAAAAAAAAAAACGGCCTCAAGGAGAACCTGGCTACCTACCTAGAAGGTGGAGTCTGGGGCCTGGGGGTCTGGAAGTGGTCTGGGGTCAGAGGTGACCCTCCCTCAGTATCCCTTGCTGGCCAGAGGCTTGCAGGAGACGCTATTGCCTGCTGGCAGTCCAGGAAAGTCTGGGGGGAGAAGGAGGGCTATGTGTTAACAACAGAATGCAGGGGCGTCAAGGGAAAAGAAAAAAAAAAAAAACCGCCTCAAGGAGATCCTGGCTAAGTACCTAAAAGGTGGAGTCTGGGGCCTGGGGGTCTGGAAGTGGGGTAGGGGTCAGAGGTGACCCTCCCTCAGTATCCTCTGCTGTCCAGAGGCTTTCAGGAGACGCTATTGCCTGCTGGCAGTCCACGAAAGTCTAGAAGGTGGAGTCTGGGTCCTGGGGGTCTGTAAGTGGGGTGGGGTTCAGAAGTGACCCTCCCACAGTATCCCTTGCTGGCCAGAGGCTTGCAGGAGATGCTATGGCCTGCTGGCCGTCCAGGAAAGTCTGGGGGGAGGAGGAGGGCTAGGTGTTAACAACAGAATGCAGGGGGGTCAAGGGAAAAGAAAAAAAAATAAAAAACGGCCTCAAGGAGATCCTGGCTACCTACCTAGAAGGTCGAGTCTGGGGCCTGGGTTTCTGGAAGTGGGGTGGGGGTCAGAGGTGACCCTCCCTCAGTATCCCTTGATGGCCAGAGGCTTGCAGGAGACGCTATTTCCTGCTGGCAGTCCAGGAAAGTCTGGGGGGGAGAAGGAGGGCTAGGTGTTAACAACAGAATGCAGGGGGGTCAAGGGAAAAGAAAAAAAAAAAAAACGCCTCACGGAGATCCTGGCTACCTACCTAGAGGTGGAGTCTGGGGCTTGGGGGTCTGGAAGTGGGGTGGGAGTCAGAGGTGACCCTCCCTCAGTATTCCTTGCTGGCCAGAGGCTTGCAGGATACGCTATTGCCTGCTGGCAGTCCAGGAAAATCTAGAAAGTGGAGTCTGGGGCCTGGGCGTCTGGAAGTGGGGTGGGGGTCAGAGGTGACCCTCCCTCAGTATCCCTTGCTGGCCAGAGGCTTGCAGGAGACGCTATTGCCTGTTGGCAGTCCAGGAAATTCTAGAAGTTTGAGTTTGGGCCTGGGGGTCTGGAAGTGAGGTGCGGGTCAGAGGTGACACTTCCTCAGTATCCCTTGCTGGCCAGAGGCTTGCAGGAGACGCTATTGCCTGCTGGCAGTCCAGGAAAGTCTGGGGGAAGAAGGAGGGCTAGGTGTTAACAACAGAATGCAGGGGGGTCAAGGGAAAAGAAAAAAAAAAAAACCGCCTCAAGGAGATCCTGGCTACCTACCTAGAAGGTGGAGTCTGGGGCCTGGGGGTCTGGAAGTGGGGTGGGGGGTCAGAGGTGACCGTCCCTCAGTATCCCTCGCTGGCCAGAGGCTTGCAGGAGACGCTATTGCCTGCTGGCACTCCAGGAAAGTCTAGAAGGTGGAGTCTGGGGCCTGGGGGTCTGGAAGTGGGGTGGGGGTCAGAGGTGACCCTCCCTCTGTATCCCTTGTTGGCCAGAGGCTTGCAGGAGACGCTATTGCCTGCTGGCAGTGCAGGAAATTCTCAGGGGAGATGGAGGGCTAGGTGTTAACAACAGAATACAGGGGGGTCAAGGGAAAAGAAAAAAAAAAACGGTCTCAAGGAGATCCTGGCTACCTACCTAGAAGGTGAAGTCTGGGGCCTGGGGGTCTGGAAGTGGGGTGGGGGTCAGAGGTGACCCTCCCTCAGTATCCCTTGCTGGCCAGAGGCTTGCAGGAGACGCTATTGCCTGCTGGCAGTCCAGGAAAGTCTAGAAGGTGGAGTCTGGGGCCTGGGGTTCTGGAAGTGGGGTGGGGGTCAGAGGTGACCCTCCCTCAGTATTCCTAGCTTGCCAGAAGCTTGCAGGAGACGCTATTGCCTGCTGGCAGTCCAGGAAATTCTAGAAGGTGGAGTCTGGTGCCTGGGTGTCTGGAAGTGGGGTGGGGGTCAGAGGTGACCCTCCCTCAGTATCCCTTGCTGGCCAGAGGCTTGCAAGAGACGCTATTGCCTGCTGGCAGTCCAGGAAAGTCTAGGGGGAGAAAGAGGGCTAGCTGTCAACAACAGAATGCAGGGGGGTCAAGGGAAAAAAAAAAGAAAAAAAAAACGGCCTCAAGGAGATCCTGGCTACCTACCTAGAAGGTGGAGTCTGGGGCCTGGGCGTCTGGAAGTGGGGAGGGAGTCAGAGGTGACCCTCCCTCAGTATCCCTTGCTGGCCAGAGGCTCGCAGGAGATGCTATTGCCTGGTGGCAGTCCAGGAAATTCGGGGAAGAAGGAGGGCTAGGTGTTAACAACAGAATTCAGGGGGGTCAAAGGAAAAGAAAAAAAAAAAAAACGCCTCAAAGAGATCCTGGCTACCTACCTAGAAGGTGGAGTCAGGGGCCTGGGGGTCTGGAAGTGGGGTAGGGGTCAGAGGTGACCATCCCTCAGTATCCCTTGCTGGCCAGAGGCTTTCAGGAGACGCTAATGCCTGCTGGCACTCCAGGAAATTCTAGAAGGTGGAGTCTGGGGCCTGGGGGTCTGGATGTGGGGTGGGGGTCAGAGGTGACCCTCCCTCAGTATCCCTTGTTGGCCAGAGGCTTGAAGGAGACGCTATTGCCTACTGGCAGTACAGGAAAGTCTAGAAGGTGGAGTCTGGGGCCTGGGGGTCTGGAAGTGGGGTGGGGGTCAGAGGTGACCCTCCCTCAGTATCCCTTGCTGGCCAGAGGGTTGCAGGAGTCGCTATTGCCTGCTGGCTGTCCAGGAAAGTCTGGGGGGAGAAGGAGGGCTAGTTGTTAACAACAGAATGCAGGGGGGTCAAGGGAAAAGAAAATAAAAAAGTGCCTCAAGGAGATCCTCGCTACCTACCTAGAAGGTGGAGTTTGGGGCCTGGGGGTCTGGAAGTGCGGTGGGGGTCAGATGTGACCCTCCCGCAGTATCCCTTGCTGGTCAGAGGCTTGCAGGAGACGATATTGCCTGCTGGCAGTCCAGGAAAGTCTAGAAGATGGAGTCTGGGGCCTGGGGGTCTGGAAGTGGGGTGGGGGTCAGAGGTGACCCTCCCTCAGTATCTCTTGCTGGCCAGAGGCTTGCAAGAGACGCTATTTCCTGCTGGAAGTCCCGGAAATTCTAGAAGGTGGAGTCTGGGGCCTGGGGTCTGGAAGTGGGGTGGGGGTCAGAGGTGACCCTCCCTCAGTATCCCTTGGTGGCCAGAAGCTTGCAGGAGACGCTATTGCCTGCTGGCAGTCCAGGAAAGTCTAGAAGGTGGAGTCTGGGTCCTGGGGGTCTGGAAGTGGGGTGGGGTCAGAGGTGACCCTCCCTCAGTATCCCTTGCTGGCCAGAGGCTTGCAGGAGACGCTATTGCCTCCTGGCAGTCCAGGAAAGTCTGGGTGGAGAAGGAGGGCTAGGTGTTAACAACAGAATGCAGGGGTGTCAAGGGAAAAGAAAAAAAAAAAAAAAAGGCCTCAAGGAGATCCTGGGTACCTACCTAGAAGGTGGAGTCTGGTTCCTGGGGGTCTGGAAGTGGGGTGGAGGTCAGAGGTGACCCTCCCTTAGTATCCCTTGCTGGCCAGACGCTTTCAGGAGACGCTATTGACTGCTGGAAGTCCAGGAAATTCTGGGGGGAGAAGGAGGGCTAGGTGTTAACAACAGAATGCAGGGGGGTCCAGGGAAAAGAAAAAAAAAAAAAACGGCCTCAAGGAGATCCTGGCTACCTACCTAGAAGGTGGTGTCTGGGGCCTGGGGGTCTGGAAGTGGGGTAGGGGTCAGAGGTGACCCTCCCTCAGTATCTCTTGCTGGCCAGAGGCTTGCAGGAGACGCTATTGCCTGCTGGCATTCCAGGATATTCTAGAAGGTGGAGTCTGGGGCCTGGGGGTCTGGAAGTGGGGTGGGGGTCAGAGGTGACCCTCCCGCAGTATCCCTTGTTGGCCAGAGGCTTGCAGGAGACGCTATTGCCTGCTGGCACTCCAGGAAAGTCTAGAAGATGGAGTCTGGGGCCTGGGGGTCTGGAAGTAGGGTGGGGATCAGAGGTGACCCTCCCTCTGTATCCCTTGCTGGCCAGAGGCTTGCAGGAGACGCTATTGCCTGCTGGCAGTCCAGGAAAGTCTGGGGGGAGAAGGAGGGCTAGGTGTTAACAACAGAATGCAGGGGGGTCCAGGGAAAAGAAAAAAAAAAAAAAAACGGTCTCAAGGAGATCCTGGCTACCTACCTAGTAGGTGGAATCTGGGGCCTGGGTTTCTGGAAGTGGGGTGGGGGTCAGAGACGACCCTCCCTCAGTATCCCTTGCTGGCCAGAGGCTTGCAGGAGAAGCTATTGCCTGCTGGCAGTCCAGGTAAGTCTGCGGGGAGAATGAGGGGTAGGTGTTAACAACAGAATGCAGGGGGGTCAATGGAAAAGAAAAAAAAAATAAAAACCGCCTCAAGGAGATCCTGGCTACCTATCTAGAAGGTGGAGTCTGGGGCCTGGGGGTCTGGAAGTGGGGTGGGGGTCAGAGGTGACACTTCCGCAGTATCCCTTGCTGGCCAGAGGCTTGCAGGAGACGATATTGCCTGCTGGCAGTCCAGGAAAGCCTAGAAGGTGGAGTCTGGGGCCTGGGTGTCTGGAAGAGGGGTGGGGGTCAGAGGTGACCCTCCCTCAGTATCTCTTGCTGGCCAGAGGCTTGCAAGGGACGCTATTGCCTGCTGGCAGTCCCGGAAATTCTAGAAGGTGGAGTCTGGGGTCTGGGGACTGGAAGTGGGGTGGGGATCAGAGGTGACCCTCCCTCAGTATCCCTTGCTGGCCAGAGGCTTTCAGGAGACGCTATTGCCTGCTGGCAGTCCAGGAAAGTCTAGAAGGTGGAGTCTGGGGCCTGGGGGTCTGGAAGTGGGGTGGGGGTCAGAGGTGACCCTCCCTTAGTATCCCTTGCTGGCCAGAGGCTTGCAGGAGACGCTTTTGCCTCCTGGCAGTCCAGGAAAGTCTAGGGGGAGAAGGAGGGCTAAGTGTTAACAACAGAATGCAGTGGGGTCAATGGAAAAGAAAAAAAAAATAAAAACCGCCTCAAGGAGATCCTGGCTACCTACCTAGAAGGTGGAGTCTGGGGCCTGGGGGTCTGGAAGTGGGGTGGGGGTCAGAGGTGACCCTCCCGCAGTATCCCTTGCTGGCCAGAGGCTTGCAAGGGACGCTATTGCCTGCTGGCAGTCCCGGAAATTCTAGAAGGTGGAGTCTGGGGTCTGGGGACTGGAAGTGGGGTGGGGGTCAGAGGTGACCCTCCCTCAGTATCCCTTGCTGGCCAGAGGCTTTCAGGAGACGCTATTGCCTGCTGGCAGTCCAGGAAAGTCTAGAAGGTGGAGTCTGGGGCCTGGGGGTCTGGAAGTGGGGTGGGGGTCAGAGGTGACCCTCCCTTAGTATCCCTTGCTGGCCAGAGGCTTGCAGGAGACGCTATTGCCTGCTGGCAGTCCAGGAAAGTCTAGGGGGAGAAGGAGGGCTAAGTGTTAACAACAGAATGCAGTGGGGTCAATGGAAAAGAAAAAAAAAATAAAAACCGCCTCAAGGAGATCCTGGCTACCTACCTAGAAGGTGGAGTCTGGGGCCTGGGGGTCTGGAAGGGGGGTGGGGGTCAGAGGTGACCCTCCCGCAGTATCCCTTGCTGGCCAGAGGCTTGCAGGAGACGATATTGCCTGCTGGCAGTTCAGGAAAGTCTAGAAGATGGAGTCTGGGGCATGGGGGTCTGGAAGTGGGGTGGGGGTCAGAGGTGACCCTCCCTCAGTATCCCTTGCTGGCCAGAGGCTTGCAAGAGACGCTATTGCCTGCTGGCAATCCCGGAAATTCTAGAAGGTGGAGTCTGGGGCCTGGGGGTCTGGAAGTGGGGTGGGGGTCAGAGATGACCCTCCCGCAGTATCCCTTGCTGGCCAGAGGCTTGCAGGAGATGCTATTGCCTGCTGGCACTCCAGGAAAGTCTAGAAGGTGGAGTCTGGGGCCTGGGGGTCTGGAAGTGGGGTGGGGGTCAGAGGTGACCCTCCCTCTGTATCTCTTGCTGGCCAGAGGCTTGCAAGGGACGCTATTGCCTGCTGGCAGTCCGGAAATTCTAGAAGGTGGAGTCTGGGGCCTGGGGTCTGGAAGTTGGGTGGGGGTCAGAGGTGACCCTCCCTCAGTATCCCTTGCTGGCCAGAGGCTTGCAGGAGACGCTATTGCCTCCTGGCAGTCCAGGTAAGTCTCGGGGGACAAGGAGGGCTATGTGTTAACCACAGAATGCAGGGGGGTCAAGGGAAAAGAAAAAAAAAAAACCGCCTCAATGATATCCTGGCTACCTACCTAAAAGGTCGAGTCTAGGGTCTGGGGGTCTGGAAGTGGGGTGGGGGTCAGAGGTGACCCTCCCTCAGTATCACTTCCTGGCCAGAGGCTTGAAGGAGACGCTATTGCCTGCTGGCAGTCCAGGAAAGTCAGGGGGGAGAAGAAGGGCTAAGTGTTAACAACAGAATGCAGAGGGGTCAATGGAAAAGAAAAAAAAAATAAAAACCGCCTCAAGGAGATCCTGGCTACCTACCTAGAAGGTGGAGTCTGGGGCCTGGGGGTCTGGAAGTGGGGTGGGGGTCAGAGGTGACCCTCCCGCAGTATCCCTTGCTGGCCAGAGGCTTGCAGGCGACGATATTGCCTGCTGGCAGTCCAGGAAAGTCTAGAAGATGGAGTCTGGGGCATGGGGGTCTGGAAGTGGGGTGGGGGTCAGAGGTGACCCTCCCTCAGTATCCCTTGCTGGCCAGAGGCTTACAAGAGACGCTATTGCCTGCTGGCAGTCCCGGAAATTCTAGAAGGTGGAGTCTGGGGCCTGGGGTCTGGAAGTGGGGTGGGGGTCAGAGGTGACCCTCCCGCAGTATCCCTTGCTTGCCAGAGGCTTGCAGGGGATGCTATTGCCTGCTGGCACTCCAGGAAAGTCTAGAAGGTGGAGTCTGGGGCCTGGGGGTCTGGAAGTGGGGTGGGGGTCAGAGGTGACCCTCCCTCAGTATCTCTTGCTGGCCAGAGGCTTGCAAGGGACGCTATTGCCTGCTGGCAGTCCCGGAAATTCTAGAAGGTGGAGTCTGGGGCCTGGGGTCTGGAAGTGGGGTGGGGGTCAGAGGTGACCCTCCCTCAGTATCCCTTGCTGGCCAGAGGCTTGCAGGAAACGCTATTGCCTGCTGGCAGTCCAGGTAATTCTGGGGGGACAAGGAGGGCTAGGTGTTAACAACAGAATGCAGGGGGGGTCAATGGAAAAGAAAAAAAAAATAAAAACCGCCTCAAGGAGATCCTGGCTACCTACCTAGAAGGTGGAGTCTGGGGCCTGGGGGTCTGGAAGTGGGGTGAGGGTCAGAGGTGACCCTCCCTCAGTATCCCTTTTTGGCCAGTGGCTTGCAGGAGACGCTATTGCCTGCTGGCACTCCAGGAAAGTCTAGAAGGTGGAGTCTGGGGCCTGGGGGTCTGGAAGTGGGGTGGGGGTCAGAGGTGACCCTCCCTCAGTATCCCTTGCTGGCCAGAGGCTTGCAGGAGACGCTATTGCCTGCTGGCAGTCCAGGTAAGTCTGGGGGGAGAAGGAGGGCTAGGTGTTAACAACAGAATGCAGGGGGGTCAATGGAAAAGAAAAAAAAAATAAAAACCGCCTCAAGGAGATCCTGGCTACCTACCTAGAAGGTGGAGTCTGGGGCCTGGGGTCTGGAAGTGGGGTGGGGGTCAGAGGTGACCCTCCCGCAGTATCCCTTGCTGGCCAGAGGCATGCAGGAGACGATATTGCCTGCTGGCAGTCCAGGAAAGTCTAGAAGGTGGAGTCTGGGGCCTGGGGGTCTGGAAGTGGGGTGGGGGTCAGAGGTGACCCTCCCACAGTATCTCTTGCTGGCCAGAGGCTTGCAAGAGACGCTATTTCCTGCTGGCAGTCCCGGAAATTCTAGAAGGTGGAGTCTGGGGCCTGGGGTCTGGAAGTGGGGTAGGGGTCAGAGGTGACCCTCCCTCAGTATCCCTTGCTGGCCAGAAGCTTGCAGGAGACGCTATTGCCTGCTCGCAGTCCAGGAAAGTCTAGAAGGTGGAGTCTGGGGCCTGGGGGTCTGGAAGTGGGGTGGGGTCAGAGGTGACCCTCCCTCAGTATCCCTTGCTGGCCAGAGGCTTGCAGGAGACGCTATTGCCTGCTGGCAGTCCAGGAAAATCTGGGTGGAGAAGGAGGGCTAGGTGTTAACAACAGAATGCAGGGGTGTCAAGGGAAAAGAAAAAAAAAAAAAAAGGCCTCAAGGAGATCCTGGGTACCTACCTAGAAGGTGGAGTCTGGGGCCTGGGGTCTGGAAGTGGGGTGGGGGTCAGAGGTGACCCTCCCTCAGTATCCCTTGCTGGCCAGAGGCTTGCAGGAGACGCTATTGCCTGCTGGCAGTCCAGGTAAGTCTGGGGGGACAAGGAGGGCTAGGTGTTAACAACAGAATGCAGGGGGGTAAATGGAAAAGAAAAAAAAAATAAAAACCGCCTCAAGGAGAGCCTGGCTACCTACCTAGAAGGTGGAGTCTGGGGCCTGGGGGTCTGGAAGTGGGGTGGGGGTCAGAGGTGACCCTCCCTCAGTATCCCTTGTTGGCCAGAGGCTTGCAGGAGACGCTATTGCCTGCTGGCACTCAGGAAAGTCTAGAAGGTGGAGTCTGGGGCCTGGGGGTCTGAAAGTGTGGTGGGGGTCAGAGGTGACCCTCCCTCAGTATCCCTTGCTGGCCAGAATCTTGCAGGAGACGCTATTGCCTGTTGGCAGTCCAGGAAAGTCTAGAAGGTGGAGTCTGGGGCTTGGGGGTCTGGAAGTGGGGTGGGGGTCAGAGGTGACACTCCCTCAGTATCCCTTGCTGGCCAGAGGCTTGCAGGAGACGCTATTGCCTGCTGGCAGTCCAGGATAGTCTGGGTGGGGAAGGAGGGCTAGGTGTTAACAACTGAATGCAGCGGTGTCAAGGGAAAAGAAAAAAAAAAAAAGGCCTCAAGGATATCCTGGGTACCTACCTAGAAGTTGGATTCTGGGGCCTGGGGGTCTGGAAGTGGGGTGGGAGTCAGAGGTGACCCTCCCTCAGTATCCCTTGCTGGCCAGAGGCTTTCAGGAGACGCTATTGCCTGCTGCCAGTCCAGGAAAGTCTAGAAGGTGGAGTCTGGGGCCTGGGGGTCTAGAAGTGGGGTGGGGGTCAGAGGTGACCCTCCCTCAGTATCCCTTGCTGGCCAGAGGCTTGCAGGAAACGCTATTGCCTGCTGGCAGTCCAGGTAATTCTGGGGGGACAAGGAGGGCTAGGTGTTAACAACAGAATGCAGGGGGGGTCAATGGAAAAGAAAAAAAAAAATAAAAACCGCCTCAAGGAGATCCTGGCTACCTACCTAGAAGGTGGAGTCTGGGGCCTGGGTGTCTGGAAGTGGGGTGGGGGTCAGAGGTGACCCTCCCTCAGTATCCCTTTTTGGCCAGTGGCTTGCAGGAGACGCTATTGCCTGCTGGCACTCCAGGAAAGTCTAGAAGGTGGAGTCTGGGGCCTGGGGGTCTGGAAGTGGGGTGGGGGTCAGAGGTGACCCTCCCTCAGTATCCCTTGCTGGCCAGAGGCTTGCAGGAGACGCTATTGCCTGCTGGCAGTCCAGGTAAGTCTGGGGGGAGAAGGAGGGCTAGGTGTTAACAACAGAATGCAGGGGGGTCAATGGAAAAGAAAAAAAAAATAAAAACCGCCTCAAGGAGATCCTGGCTACCTACCTAGAAGGTGGAGTCTGGGGCCTGGGGTCTGGAAGTGGGGTGGGGGTCAGAGGTGACACTCCCGCAGTATCCCTTGCTGGCCAGAGGCATGCAGGAGACGATATTGCCTGCTGGCAGTCCAGGAAAGTCTAGAAGGTGGAGTCTGGGGCCTGGGGGTCTGGAAGTGGGGTGGGGGTCAGAGGTGACCCTCCCACAGTATCTCTTGCTGGCCAGAGGCTTGCAAGAGACGCTATTTCCTGCTGGCAGTCCCGGAAATTCTAGAAGGTGGAGTCTGGGGCCTGGGGTCTGGAAGTGGGGTGGGGGTCAGAGGTGACCCTCCCTCAGTATCCCTTGCTGGCCAGAAGCTTGCAGGAGACGCTATTGCCTGCTCGCAGTCCAGGAAAGTCTAGAAGGTGGAGTCTGGGGCCTGGGGGTCTGGAAGTGGGGTGGGGTCAGAGGTGACCCTCCCTCAGTATCCCTTGCTGGCCAGAGGCTTGCAGGAGACGCTATTGCCTGCTGGCAGTCCAGGAAAGTCTGGGTGGAGAAGGAGGGCTAGGTGTTAACAACAGAATGCAGGGGTGTCAAGGGAAAAGAAAAAAAAAAAAAGGCCTCAAGGAGATCCTGGGTACCTACCTAGAAGGTGGAGTCTGGGGCCTGGGGTCTGGAAGTGGGGTGGGGGACAGAGGTGACCCTCCCTCAGTACCCCTTGCTGGCCAGAGGCTTGCAGGAGACGCTATTGCCTGCTGGCAGTCCAGGTAAGTCTGGGGGGACAAGGAGGGCTAGGTGTTAACAACAGAATGCAGGGGGGTCAATGGAAAAGAAAAAAAAAATAAAAACCGCCTCAAGGAGAGCCTGGCTACCTACCTAGAAGGTGGAGTCTGGGGCCTGGGGGTCTGGAAGTGGGGTGGAGGTCAGAGGTGACCCTCCCTCAGTATCCCTTGTTGGCCAGAGGCTTGCAGGAGATGCTATTGCCTGCTGGCACTCAGGAAAGTCTAGAAGGTGGAGTCTGGGGCCTGGGGGTCTGAAAGTGTGGTGGGGGTCAGAGGTGACCCTCCCTCAGTATCCCTTGCTGGCCAGAATCTTGCAGGAGACGCTATTGCCTGTTGGCAGTCCAGGAAAGTCTAGAAGGTGGAGTCTGGGGCTTGGGGGTCTGGAAGTGGGGTGGGGGTCAGAGGTGACACTCCCTCAGTATCCCTTGCTGGCCAGAGGCTTGCAGGAGACGCTATTGCCTGCTGGCTGTCCAGGAAAGTCTGGGTGGGGAAGGAGGGCTAGGTGTTAACAACTGAATGCAGCGGTGTCAAGGGAAAAGAAAAAAAAAAAAAAAAACGGCCTCAAGGAGATCCTGGCTACCTACCTAGAAGGTGGAGTCTGGGGCCTGGGGGTCTGGAAGTGGTCTGGGGGATAAAGGTGACCCTCCCTCAGTATCCCTTGCTGGCCAGAGGCTTGCAGGAGACGCTATTGCCTGCTGGCAGTCCTGGAAAGTCTAGAAGGTGGAGTCTGGGGCCTGGGGGTCTGGAAGTGGGGTGGGGGTCAGAGGTGACCCTCCCTTAGTATCCCTTGCTGGCCAGAGGCTTGCAGGAGACGCTATTGCCTGCTGGCAGTCCAGGAAAGTCAACGGGGAGAAGGAGGGCTAAGTGTTAACAACAGAATGCAGTGGGGTCAACGGAAAAGAAAAAAAAAATAAAAACCGCCTCAAGGAGATCCTGGCTACCTACCTAGAAGGTGGAGTCTGGGGCCTGGGGGTCTGGAAGTGGGGTGGGGGTCAGAGGTGACCCTCCCTCAGTATCCCTTGTTGGCCAGAGGCTTGCAGGAGACGCTATTGCCTGCTGGCAATCCAGGAAAGTCTAGGAGGTGGAGTCTGGGGCCTGGGGGTCTGGAAGTGGGGTGGGGGTCAGAGGTGACCCTCCCTCAGTATCCCTTGCTGGCCATAGGCTTGCAGGAGACGCTATTGCCTGCTGGTAGTCCAGGAAAGTCTGGGGGGAGAAGGAGGGCTAGGTGTTAACCACAGAATGCAGGGGGGTCAAGGGAAAAGAAAAAAAAAAAAAACCGCCTCAATGATATCCTGGCTACCTACCTAAAAGGTCGAGTCTAGGGTCTGGGGGTCTGGAAGTGGGGTCGGGGTCAGAGGTGACCCTCCCTCAGTATCCCTTCCTGGCCAGAGGCTTGCAGGAGACGCTATTGCCTGCTGGCAGTCCAGGAAAGTCAGGGGGGAGAAGGAGGGCTAAGTGTTAACAACAGAATGCAGTGGGGTCAATGGAAAAGAAAAAAAAAATAAAAGCCGCCTCAAGGAGATCCTGGCTACCTACCTAGAAGGTGGAGTCTGGGGCCTGGGGGTCTGGAAGTGGGGTGGGGGTCAGAGGTGACCCTCCCGCAGTATCCCTTGCTGGCCAGAGGCTTGCAGGAGACGATATTGCCTGCTGGCAGTCCAGGAAAGTCTAGAAGATGGAGTCTGGGGCATGGGGGTCTGGAAGTGGGGTGGGGGTCAGAGGTGACCCTCCCTCAGTATCCCTTGCTGGCCAGAGGCTTGCAAGAGACGCTATTGCCTGCTGGCAGTCCCGGAAATTCTAGAAGGTGGAGTCTGGGGCATGGGGGTCTGGAAGTGGGGTGGGGGTCAGAGGTGACCCTCCCGCAGTATCCCTTGCTTGCCCGAGGTTTGCAGGAGATGCTATTGCCTGCTGGCACTCCAGGAAAGTCTAGAAGGTGGAGTCTGGGGCCTGGGGGTCTGGAAGTGGGGTGGGGGTCAGAGGTGACCCTCCCTCAGTATCTCTTGCTGTCCAGAGGCTTGCAAGGGACGCTATTGCCTGCTGGCAGTCCCGGAAATTCTAGAAGTTGGAGTCTGGGGCCTGGGGTCTGGAAGTGGGGTGGGGGTCAGAGGTGACCCTCCCTCAGTATCCCTTGCTGGCCATAGTCTTGCAGGAGACGCTATTGCCTGCTGGCAGTCCAGGTAAGTCTGGGGGGACAAGGAGGGCTAAGTGTTAACAACAGAATGCAGGGGGGTCAATGGAAAAGAAAAAAAAAATAAAAACCGCCTCAAGGAAATCCTGGCTACCTACCTAGAAGGTGGAGTCTGGGGCCTGGGGGTCTGGAAGTGGGGTGGGGGTCAGAGGTGACCCTCCCTCAGTATCCCTTGTTGGCCAGAGGCTTGCAGGAGACGCTATTTCCTGCTGGCACTCCAGGAAAGTCTAGAAGGTGGAGTCTGGGGCCTGGGGGTCTGGAAGTGGGCTGGGGGTCAGAGGTGACCCTCCCTCAGTATCCCTTGCTGGCCAGAGGCTTGCAGGAGACGCTATTGCCTGCTGGCAGTCCAGGTAAGTCTGTGGGGAGAAGGAGGGCTAGGTGTTAACAACAGAATGAAGGGGGGTAAATGGAAAAGAAAAAAAAAAAAAAAACCACCTCAAGGAGATCCTGGCTACCTACCTAGAAGGTGGAGTCTGGGGCCTGGGGGTCTGGAAGTGGGGTGGGGGTCAGAGGTGACCCTCCCGCAGTATCCCTTGCTGGACAGAGGCTTGCAGGAGACGATATTGCCTGCTGGCAGTCCAGGAAAGTCTAGAAGGTGGAGTCTGGGGCCTGGGGGTCTGGAAGTGGGGTGGGGGTCAGAGGTGACCCTCCCTCAGTATCTCTTGCTGGCCAGAGGCTTTCAAGAGACGCTATTTCCTGCTGTCAGTCCCGGAAATTCTAGAAGGTGGAGTCTGGGGCCTGGGGTCTGGAAGTGGGGTGGGGGTCAGAGGTGACCCTCCCTCAGTATCCCTTGCTAGCCAGAAGCTTGCAGGAGACGCTATTGCCTGCTGGCAGTCCAGGAAAGTCTAGAAGGTGGAGTCTGGGTCCTGGGGGTCTGGAAGTGGGGTGGGGTCAGAGCTGACCCTCCCTCAGTATCCCTTGCTGGCCAGAGGCTTGCAGGAGACGCTATTGCCTGCTGGCAGTCCAGGAAAGTCTGGGTGGAGAAGGAGGGCTAGGTGTTAACAACAGAATGTAGGGGTGTCAAGGGAAAAGAAAAAAAAAAAAAAGGCCTCAAGGAGATCCTGGGTACCGACCTAGAAGGTGGAGTCTGGGGCCTGGGGTCTGGAAGTGGGGTGGGGGTCAGAGGTGACCCTCCCTCAGTATCCCTTGCTGGCCAGAGGCTTGCAGGAGACGCTATTGCCTGCTGGCAGTCCAGGTAAATCTGGGGGGACAAGGAGGGCTAGGTGTTAACAACAGAATGCAGGGGGGTCAATGGAAAAGAAAAAAAAAAATAAAAACCGCCTCAAGGAGATCCTGACTACCTACCTAGAAGGTGGAGTCTGGGGCCTGGGCGTCTGGAAGTGGTGTGGGGGTCAGAGGTGACCCTCCCTCAGTATCCCTTGTTGGCCAGTGGCTTGCAGGAGACGCTATTGCCTGCTGGCACTCCAGGAAAGTCTAGAAGGTGGAGTCTGGGGCCTGGGGGTCTGGAAGTGGGGTGGGGGTCAGAGGTGACCCTCCCTCAGTATCCCTTGCTGGCCAGAAGCTTGCTGGAGACGCTATTGCCTGTTGGCAGTCCAGGAAAGTCTAGAAGGTGGAGTCTGGGGCTTGGGGGTCTGGAAGTGGGGTGGGGGTCAGAGGTGACCCTCCCTCAGTATCCCTTGCTGGCCAGAGGCTTGCAGGAGACGCTATTGCCTGCTCGCAGTCCAGGAAAGTCTGGGTGGAGAAGGAGGGCTAGGTGTTAACAACAGAATGCAGCGGTGTCAAGGGAAAAGAAAAAAAAAAAAAAGGCCTCAAGGATATCCTGGGTACCTACCTAGAAGTTGGATTCTGGGGCCTGGGGGTCTGGAAGTGGGGTGGGAGTCAGAGGTGACCCTCCCTCAGTATCCCTTGCTGGCCAGAGGCTTTCAGGAGACGCTATTGCCTGCTGGCAGTCCAGGAAAGTCTAGAAAGTGGAGTCTGGGGCCTGGGGGTCTAGAAGTGGGGTGGGGTTCAGAGGTGACACTCCCTCAGTATCCATTCCTGGCCAGAGTCTTGCAGGAGACGCTATTGCCTGCAGGCAGTCCAGGAAAGTCTGGGGGGAGAAGGAGGGCTAGGTGTTAACAACAGAATGCAGGGGGGTCAATGGAAAAGAAAAAAAAAAAAAAAAACGGCCTCAAGGAGATCCTGACTACCTACCTAGAAGGTGGAGTCTGGGGCTTGGGGGTCTGGAAGTGGTCTGGGGGATAAAGGTGACCCTCCCTCAGTACCCCTTGCTGGCCAGAGGCTTGCAGGAGACGCTATTGCCTGCTGGCAGTCCTGGCAAGTCTAGAAGGTGGAGTCTGGGGCCTGGGGGTCTGGAAGTGGGGTGGGGGTCAGAGGTGACCCTCCCTTAGTATCCCTTGCTGGCCAGAGGCTTGCAGGAGACGCTATTGCCTGCTGGCAGTCCAGGAAAGTCTGGGTGGAGCAGGAGGGCTAGGTGTTAACAAGAGAATGCAGGGGGGTCAAGGGAAAAGAAAAAAAAAAAAAAAAGGCCTCAAGGAGATCCTGGCTACGTACCTAGAAGGTGGAGTCTGGGGCCTGGGTGTCTGGAAGTGTGGTGGGGGTCAGATGTGACCCTCCCTCAGTATCCCTTGTTGGCCAGAGGCTTGCAGGAGACGCTATTGCCTGCTGGCACTCCAGGAAGTTCTAGAAGGTGGAGTCTGGGGCCTGGGGGTCTGGAAGTGGGGTGGGGGTCAGAGGTGACCCTCCCTCTGTATCCCTTGTTGGCCAGAGGCTTACAGGAGACGCTATTGCCTGCTGGCACTCCAGGAAAGTCTAGAAGGTGGAGTCTGGGGCTTGGGGGTCTGGAAGTGGGGTGGGGGTCAGAGTTGACCCTCCCTCTGTATCCCTTGCTGGCCAGAGGCTTGCAGGAGACGCTATTGCCTGCTGGCAGTCCAGGTAAGTCTGGGGGGAGAAGGAGGGCTAGGTGTTAACAACAGAATGCATGGGGGTCAATGGAAAAGAAAAAAAAAATAAAAACCGCCTCAAGGAGATCCTGGCTACCTACCTAGAAGGTGGAGTCTTGGGCCTGGGGGTCTGGAAGTGGGGTGGGGGTCAGAGGTGACCCTCCCGCAGTATCCCTTGCTGGCCAGAGGCTTGCAGGAGACGATATTGCCTGCTGGCAGTCCAGGAAAGTCTAGAAGGTGGAGTCTGGGGCCTGGGGGTCTGGAAGTGGGGTGGGGGTAAGAGGTGACCCTCCCTCAGTATCTCTTGCTGGCCAGAGGCTTGCAAGAGACGCTATTTCCTGCTGGCAGTCCCGGAAATTCTAGAAGGTGGAGTCTGGGGCCTGGGGTCTGGAAGTGGGGTGGGGGTCAGAGGTGACACTCCCTCAGTATCCCTTGCTGGCCAGAAGCTTGCAGGAGACGCTATTGCCTGCTGGCAGTCCAGGAAAGTCTAGAAGGTGGAGTCTGGGGCCTGGGGGTCTGGAAGTGGGGTGGGGTCAGAGGTGACCCTCCCTCAGTATCCCTTGCTGGCCAGAGGCTTGCAGGAGACGCTATTGCCTGCTGGAAGTCCAGGAAATTCTAGGGGGAGAAGGAGGGCTAGGTGTTAACAACAGAATGCAGGGGGGTCAGGGAAAAGAAAAAAAAAAAAAAACGGCCTCAAGGAGATCCTGGCTACCTACCTAGAAGGTGGTGTCTGAGGCCTGGGGGTCTGGAAGTGGGGTAGGCGTCAGAGGTGACCCTCCCTCAGTATCTCTTGCTGGCCAGAGGCTTGCAGGAGACGCTATTGCCTGTTGGCAGTCCAGGATATTCTAGAAGGTGGAGTCTGGGGCATGGGGGTCTGGAAGTGGGGTGGGGGTCAGAGGTGACCCTCCCGCAGTATCCCTTGTTGGCCAGAGGCTTGCAGGAGACGCTATTGCCTGCTGGCACTCCAGGAAAGTCTAGAAGGTGGAGTCTGGGGCCTGGGTGTCTGGAAGTGGGGTGGGGGTCAGAGGTGACCCTCACTCTGTATCCCTTGCTGGCCAGAGGCTTGCAGGAGACACTATTGCCTGCTGGCAGTCCAGGAAAGTCTGGGGGGAGAAGGAGGGCTAGGTGTTAACAACAGAATGCAGGGAGGTCAAGGGAAAAGAAAAAAAAAAAAAAACGGTCTCAAAGAGATCCTGGCTACCTACCTAGTAGGTGGAATCTGGGGCCAGGGTTTCTGGAAGTGGGGTGGGGGTCAGAGGTGACCCTCCCTCAGTATCCCTTGCTGGCCAGAGGCTTGCAGGAGAAGCTATTGCCTGCTGGCAGTCCAGGTAAGTCTGCGGGGAGAAGGAGGGCTAGGAGTTAACAACAGAATGCAGGGGGGTCAATGGAAAAGAAAAATAAAATAAAAACCGCCTCAAGGAGATCCTGGCTACCTACCTAGAAGGTGGAGTCTGGGGCCTGGGGGTCTGGAAGTGGGGTGGGGGTCAGAGGTGACACTTCCGCAGTATCCCTTGCTGGCCAGAGGCTTGCAGGAGACGATATTGCCTGCTGGCAGTCCAGGAAAGTCTAGAAGGTGGAGTCTGGGGCCTGGGTGTCTGGAAGTGGGGTGGGGGTCAGAGGTGACCCTCCCTCAGTATCTCTTGCTGGCCAGAGGCTTGCAAGGGACGCTATTGCCTGCTGGCAGTCCCGGAAATTCTAGAAGGTGGAGTCTGGGGCCTGGGGAATGGAAGTGGGTGGGGGTCAGAGGTGACCCTCCCTCAGTATCCCTTGCTGGCCAGAAGCTTGCAGGAGACGCTATTGACTGTTGGCAGTCCAGGAAAGTCTAGAAGGTGGAGTCTGGGGCTTGGGGGTCTGGAAGTGGGGTGGGGGTCAGAGGTGACCCTCCCTCAGTATCCCTTGCTGGCCAGAGGCTTGCAGGAGACGCTATTGCCTGCTCGCAGTCCAGGAAAGTCTGGGTGGAGAAGGAGGGCTAGGTGTTAACAACAGAATGCAGCGGTGTCAAGGGAAAAGAAAAAAAAAAAAAGGCCTCAAGGATACACTGGGTACCTACCTAGAAGTTGGATTCTGGGGCCTGGGGGTCTGGAAGTGGGGTGGGAGTCAGAGGTGACCCTCCCTCAGTATCCCTTGCTGGCCAGAGGCTTTCAGGAGACGCTATTGCCTGCTGGCAGTCCAGGAAAGTCTAGAAGGTGGAGTCTGGGGCCTGGGGGTCTAGAAGTGGGGTGGGGTTCAGAGGTGACACTCCCTCAGTATCCCTTGCTGGCCAGAGGCTTGCAGGAGACGCTATTGCCTGCAGGCAGTCCAGGAAAGTCTGGGGGGAGAAGGAGGGCTAGGTGTTAACAACAGAATGCAGGGGGGTCAATGGAAAAGAAAAAAAAAAAAAACGGCCTCAAGGAGATCCTGGCTACCTACCTAGAAGGTGGAGTCTGGGGCCTGGGGTCTGGAAGTGGTCTGGGGGATAAAGGTGACCCTCCCTCAGTATCCCTTGCTGGCCAGAGGCTTGCAGGAGACGCTATTGCCTGCTGGCAGTCCTGGAAAGTCTAGAAGGTGGAGTCTGGGGCCTGGGGGTCTGGAAGTGGGGTGGGGGTCAGAGGTGACCCTCCCTTAGTATCCCTTGCTGGCCAGAGGCTTGCAGGAGACGCTATTGCCTGCTGGCAGTCCAGGAAAGTCTAGGGGGAGAAGGAGGGCTAAGTGTTAACAACAGAATGCAGTGGGGTCAATGGAAAAGAAAAAAAAAATAAAAACCGCCTCAAGGAGATCCTGGCTACCTACCTAGAAGGTGGAGTCTGGGGCCTGGGTGTCTGGAAGTGGAGTGGGGGTCAGAGGTGACCCTCCCTCAGTATCCCTTGCTGGCCAGAGGCTTGAAGGAGACGATATTGCCTGCTGGCAGTCCAGGAAAGTCTAGAAGATGGAGTCTGGGGCATGGGGGTCTGGAAGTGGGGTGGGGGTCAGAGGTGACCCTCCCTCAGTATCCCTTGCTGGCCAGAGGCTTGCAAGAGACGCTATTGCATGTTGGCAGTCCCGGAAATTCTAGAAGGTGGAGTCTGGGGCCTGGGGGTCTGGAAGTGGGGTGGGGGTCAGAGATGACCCTCCCGCAGTATCCCTTGCTGGCCAGAGGCTTGCAGGAGATGCTATTGCCTGCTGGCACTCCAGGAAAATCTAGAAGTTGGAGTCTGGGGCCTGGGGGTCTGGAAGTGGGGTGGGGGTCAGAGGTGACCCTCCCTCAGTATCTCTTGCTGGCCAGAGGATTGCAAGGGACGCTATTGCCTCCTGGCAGTCCCGGAAATTCTAGAAGGTGGAGTCTGGGGCCTGGGGTCTGGAAGTGGGGTGGGGGTCAGAGGTGACCCTCCCTCAGTATCCCTTGCTGGCCAGAGGCTTGCAGGAGACGCTATTGCCTCCTGGCAGTCCAGGTAAGTCTCGGGGGACAAGGAGGGCTAGGTGTTAACAACAGAATGCAGGGGTGTCAATGGAAAAGAAAAAAAAAAAAAACCGCCTCAAGGAGATCCTGGCTACCTACCTAGAAGGTGGAGTCTGGGGCCTGGGGGTCTGGAAGTGGGGTGGGGGTCAGAGGTGACCCTCCCTCAGTATCCCTTGTTGGCCAGAGGCTTGCAGGAGACGCTATTGCCTGCTGGCAATCCAGGAAAGTCTAGAAGGTGGAGTCTGGGGCCTGGGGGTCTGGAAGTGGGGTGGGGGTCAGAGGTGACCCTCCCTCAGTATCCCTTGCTGGCCATAGGCTTGCAGGAGACGCTATTGCCTGCTGGTAGTCCAGGAAAGTCTGGGGGGAGAAGGAGGGCTAGGTGTTAACCACAGAATGCAGGGGGGTCAAGGGAAAAGAAAAAAAAAAAAAAACCGCCTCAAGGATATCCTGGCTACCTACCTAAAAGGTCGAGTCTAGGGTCTGGGGGTCTGGAAGTGGGGGTGGGGGTCAGAGGTGACCCTCCCTCATTATCCCTTCCTGGCCAGAGGCTTGCAGGAGACGCTATTGCCTGCTGGCAGTCCAGGAAAGACAGGGGGGAGAAGGAGGGCTAAGTGTTAACAACAGAATGCAGTGGGGTCAATGGAAAAGAAAAAAAAAATAAAAACCGCCTCAAGGAGATCCTGGCTACCTACCTAGAAGGTGGAGTCTGGGGCCTGGGGGTCTGGAAGTGGGGTGGGGGTCAGAGGTGACCCTCCCGCAGTATCCCTTGCTGGCCAGAGGCTTGCAGGAGAAGATATTGCCTGCTGGCAGTCCAGGAAAGTCTAGAAGATGGAGTCTGGGGCATGGTGGTCTGGAAGTGGGGTGGGGGTCAGAGGTGACCCTCCCTCAGTATCCCTTGCTGGCCAGAGGCTTGCAAGAGACGCTATTGCCTGCTGGCAGTCCCGGAAATTCTAGAAGGTGGAGTCTGGGGCCTGGGGGTCTGGAAGTGGGGTGGGGGTCAGAGGTGACCCTCCCGCAGTATCCCTTGCTTGCCAGAGGCTTGCAGGAGATGCTATTGCCTGCTGGCACTCCAGGAAAGTTTAGAAGGTGGTGTCTGGGGCCTGGGGGTCTGGAAGTGGGGTGGGGGTCAGAGGTGACCCTCCCTCAGTATCTCTTGCTGGCCAGAGGCTTGCAAGGGACCCTATTGCCTGCTGGCAGTCCCTGAAATTCTAGAAGGTGGAGTCTGGGGCCTGGGGTCTGGAAGTGGGGTGGGGGTCAGAGGTGACCCTCCCTCAGTATCCCTTGCTGGCCAGAGGCTTGCAGGAGACGCTATTGCCTGCTGGCAGTCCAGGTAAGTCTGGGGGGACAAGGAGGGCTAGGTGTTAACAACAGAATGCAGGGGGGTCAATGGAAAAGAAAAAAAAAATAAAAACCGCCACAAGGAGATCCTGGCTACCTACCTAGAAGGTGGAGTCTGGGGCCTGGGGGTCTGGAAGTGGGGTGGGGGTCAGAGGTGACCCTCCCTCAGTATCCCTTGTTGGCCAGAGGCTTGCAGGAGACGCTATTGCCTGCTGGCACTCCAGGAAAGTCTAGAAGGTGGAGTCTGGGGCCTGGGGGTCTGGAAGTGGGGTGGGGGTCAGAGGTGACCCTCCCTCAGTATCCCTTGCTGGCCAGAGGCTTACAGGAGACGCTATTGCCTGCTGGCAGTCCAGGTAAGTCTGGGGGGAGAAGGAGGGCTAGGTGTTAACAACAGAATGCATGGGGGTCAATGGAAAAGAAAAAAAAAATAAAAACCGCCTCAAGGAGATCCTGGCTACCTACCTAGAAGGTGGAGTCTTGGGCCTGGGGGTCTGGAAGTGGGGTGGGGGTCAGAGGTGACCCTCCCGCAGTATCCCTTGCTGGCCAGAGGCTTGCAGGAGACGATATTGCCTGCTGGCAGTCCAGGAAAGTCTAGAAGGTGGAGTCTGGGGCCTGGGGGTCTGGAAGTGGGGTGGGGGTAAGAGGTGACCCTCCCTCAGTATCTCTTGCTGGCCAGAGGCTTGCAAGAGACGCTATTTCCTGCTGGCAGTCCCGGAAATTCTAGAAGGTGGAGTCTGGGGCCTGGGGTCTGGAAGTGGGGTGGGGGTCAGAGGTGACACTCCCTCAGTATCCCTTGCTGGCCAGAAGCTTGCAGGAGACGCTATTGCCTGCTGGCAGTCCAGGAAAGTCTAGAAGGTGGAGTCTGGGGCCTGGGGGTCTGGAAGTGGGGTGGGGTCAGAGGTGACCCTCCCTCAGTATCCCTTGCTGGCCAGAGGCTTGCAGGAGACGCTATTGCCTGCTGGAAGTCCAGGAAATTCTAGGGGGAGAAGGAGGGCTAGGTGTTAACAACAGAATGCAGGGGGGTCAGGGAAAAGAAAAAAAAAAAAAAACGGCCTCAAGGAGATCCTGGCTACCTACCTAGAAGGTGGTGTCTGAGGCCTGGGGGTCTGGAAGTGGGGTAGGCGTCAGAGGTGACCCTCCCTCAGTATCTCTTGCTGGCCAGAGGCTTGCAGGAGACGCTATTGCCTGTTGGCAGTCCAGGATATTCTAGAAGGTGGAGTCTGGGGCATGGGGGTCTGGAAGTGGGGTGGGGGTCAGAGGTGACCCTCCCGCAGTATCCCTTGTTGGCCAGAGGCTTGCAGGAGACGCTATTGCCTGCTGGCACTCCAGGAAAGTCTAGAAGGTGGAGTCTGGGGCCTGGGTGTCTGGAAGTGGGGTGGGGGTCAGAGGTGACCCTCACTCTGTATCCCTTGCTGGCCAGAGGCTTGCAGGAGACACTATTGCCTGCTGGCAGTCCAGGAAAGTCTGGGGGGAGAAGGAGGGCTAGGTGTTAACAACAGAATGCAGGGAGGTCAAGGGAAAAGAAAAAAAAAAAAAACGGTCTCAAAGAGATCCTGGCTACCTACCTAGTAGGTGGAATCTGGGGCCAGGGTTTCTGGAAGTGGGGTGGGGGTCAGAGGTGACCCTCCCTCAGTATCCCTTGCTGGCCAGAGGCTTGCAGGAGAAGCTATTGCCTGCTGGCAGTCCAGGTAAGTCTGCGGGGAGAAGGAGGGCTAGGAGTTAACAACAGAATGCAGGGGGGGTCAATGGAAAAGAAAAATAAAATAAAAACCGCCTCAAGGAGATCCTGGCTACCTACCTAGAAGGTGGAGTCTGGGGCCTGGGGGTCTGGAAGTGGGGTGGGGGTCAGAGGTGACACTTCCGCAGTATCCCTTGCTGGCCAGAGGCTTGCAGGAGACGATATTGCCTGCTGGCAGTCCAGGAAAGTCTAGAAGGTGGAGTCTGGGGCCTGGGTGTCTGGAAGTGGGGTGGGGGTCAGAGGTGACCCTCCCTCAGTATCTCTTGCTGGCCAGAGGCTTGCAAGGGACGCTATTGCCTGCTGGCAGTCCCGGAAATTCTAGAAGGTGGAGTCTGGGGCCTGGGGAATGGAAGTGGGTGGGGGTCAGAGGTGACCCTCCCTCAGTATCCCTTGCTGGCCAGAAGCTTGCAGGAGACGCTATTGACTGTTGGCAGTCCAGGAAAGTCTAGAAGGTGGAGTCTGGGGCTTGGGGGTCTGGAAGTGGGGTGGGGGTCAGAGGTGACCCTCCCTCAGTATCCCTTGCTGGCCAGAGGCTTGCAGGAGACGCTATTGCCTGCTCGCAGTCCAGGAAAGTCTGGGTGGAGAAGGAGGGCTAGGTGTTAACAACAGAATGCAGCGGTGTCAAGGGAAAAGAAAAAAAAAAAAAGGCCTCAAGGATACACTGGGTACCTACCTAGAAGTTGGATTCTGGGGCCTGGGGGTCTGGAAGTGGGGTGGGAGTCAGAGGTGACCCTCCCTCAGTATCCCTTGCTGGCCAGAGGCTTTCAGGAGACGCTATTGCCTGCTGGCAGTCCAGGAAAGTCTAGAAGGTGGAGTCTGGGGCCTGGGGGTCTAGAAGTGGGGTGGGGTTCAGAGGTGACACTCCCTCAGTATCCCTTGCTGGCCAGAGGCTTGCAGGAGACGCTATTGCCTGCAGGCAGTCCAGGAAAGTCTGGGGGGAGAAGGAGGGCTAGGTGTTAACAACAGAATGCAGGGGGGTCAATGGAAAAGAAAAAAAAAAAAAACGGCCTCAAGGAGATCCTGGCTACCTACCTAGAAGGTGGAGTCTGGGGCCTGGGGTCTGGAAGTGGTCTGGGGGATAAAGGTGACCCTCCCTCAGTATCCCTTGCTGGCCAGAGGCTTGCAGGAGACGCTATTGCCTGCTGGCAGTCCTGGAAAGTCTAGAAGGTGGAGTCTGGGGCCTGGGGGTCTGGAAGTGGGGTGGGGGTCAGAGGTGACCCTCCCTTAGTATCCCTTGCTGGCCAGAGGCTTGCAGGAGACGCTATTGCCTGCTGGCAGTCCAGGAAAGTCTAGGGGGAGAAGGAGGGCTAAGTGTTAACAACAGAATGCAGTGGGGTCAATGGAAAAGAAAAAAAAAATAAAAACCGCCTCAAGGAGATCCTGGCTACCTACCTAGAAGGTGGAGTCTGGGGCCTGGGTGTCTGGAAGTGGAGTGGGGGTCAGAGGTGACCCTCCCTCAGTATCCCTTGCTGGCCAGAGGCTTGAAGGAGACGATATTGCCTGCTGGCAGTCCAGGAAAGTCTAGAAGATGGAGTCTGGGGCATGGGGGTCTGGAAGTGGGGTGGGGGTCAGAGGTGACCCTCCCTCAGTATCCCTTGCTGGCCAGAGGCTTGCAAGAGACGCTATTGCATGTTGGCAGTCCCGGAAATTCTAGAAGGTGGAGTCTGGGGCCTGGGGGTCTGGAAGTGGGGTGGGGGTCAGAGATGACCCTCACGCAGTATCCCTTGCTGGCCAGAGGCTTGCAGGAGATGCTATTGCCTGCTGGCACTCCAGGAAAATCTAGAAGTTGGAGTCTGGGGCCTGGGGGTCTGGAAGTGGGGTGGGGGTCAGAGGTGACCCTCCCTCAGTATCTCTTGCTGGCCAGAGGATTGCAAGGGACGCTATTGCCTCCTGGCAGTCCCGGAAATTCTAGAAGGTGGAGTCTGGGGCCTGGGGTCTGGAAGTGGGGTGGGGGTCAGAGGTGACCCTCCCTCAGTATCCCTTGCTGGCCAGAGGCTTGCAGGAGACGCTATTGCCTCCTGGCAGTCCAGGTAAGTCTCGGGGGACAAGGAGGGCTAGGTGTTAACAACAGAATGCAGGGGTGTCAATGGAAAAGAAAAAAAAAAAAAACCGCCTCAAGGAGATCCTGGCTACCTACCTAGAAGGTGGAGTCTGGGGCCTGGGGGTCTGGAAGTGGGGTGGGGGTCAGAGGTGACCCTCCCTCAGTATCCCTTGTTGGCCAGAGGCTTGCAGGAGACGCTATTGCCTGCTGGCAATCCAGGAAAGTCTAGAAGGTGGAGTCTGGGGCCTGGGGGTCTGGAAGTGGGGTGGGGGTCAGAGGTGACCCTCCCTCAGTATCCCTTGCTGGCCATAGGCTTGCAGGAGACGCTATTGCCTGCTGGTAGTCCAGGAAAGTCTGGGGGGAGAAGGAGGGCTAGGTGTTAACCACAGAATGCAGGGGGGTCAAGGGAAAAGAAAAAAAAAAAAAAACCGCCTCAAGGATATCCTGGCTACCTACCTAAAAGGTCGAGTCTAGGGTCTGGGGGTCTGGAAGTGGGGTGGGGGTCAGAGGTGACCCTCCCTCATTATCCCTTCCTGGCCAGAGGCTTGCAGGAGACGCTATTGCCTGCTGGCAGTCCAGGAAAGACAGGGGGGAGAAGGAGGGCTAAGTGTTAACAACAGAATGCAGTGGGGTCAATGGAAAAGAAAAAAAAAATAAAAACCGCCTCAAGGAGATCCTGGCTACCTACCTAGAAGGTGGAGTCTGGGGCCTGGGGGTCTGGAAGTGGGGTGGGGGTCAGAGGTGACCCTCCCGCAGTATCCCTTGCTGGCCAGAGGCTTGCAGGAGAAGATATTGCCTGCTGGCAGTCCAGGAAAGTCTAGAAGATGGAGTCTGGGGCATGGTGGTCTGGAAGTGGGGTGGGGGTCAGAGGTGACCCTCCCTCAGTATCCCTTGCTGGCCAGAGGCTTGCAAGAGACGCTATTGCCTGCTGGCAGTCCCGGAAATTCTAGAAGGTGGAGTCTGGGGCCTGGGGGTCTGGAAGTGGGGTGGGGGGTCAGAGGTGACCCTCCCGCAGTATCCCTTGCTTGCCAGAGGCTTGCAGGAGATGCTATTGCCTGCTGGCACTCCAGGAAAGTTTAGAAGGTGGTGTCTGGGGCCTGGGGGTCTGGAAGTGGGGGTGGGGGTCAGAGGTGACCCTCCCTCAGTATCTCTTGCTGGCCAGAGGCTTGCAAGGGACCCTATTGCCTGCTGGCAGTCCCTGAAATTCTAGAAGGTGGAGGTCTGGGGCCTGGGGTCTGGAAGTGGGGTGGGGGTCAGAGGTGACCCTCCCTCAGTATCCCTTGCTGGCCAGAGGCTTGCAGGAGACGCTATTGCCTGCTGGCAGTCCAGGTAAGTCTGGGGGGACAAGGAGGGCTAGGTGTTAACAACAGAATGCAGGGGGGTCAATGGAAAAGAAAAAAAAAATAAAAACCGCCACAAGGAGATCCTGGCTACCTACCTAGAAGGTGGAGTCTGGGGCCTGGGGGTCTGGAAGTGGGGTGGGGGTCAGAGGTGACCCTCCCTCAGTATCCCTTGTTGGCCAGAGGCTTGCAGGAGACGCTATTGCCTGCTGGCACTCCAGGAAAGTCTAGAAGGTGGAGTCTGGGGCCTGGGGGTCTGGAAGTGGGGTGGGGGTCAGAGGTGACCCTCCCTCAGTATCCCTTGCTGGCCAGAGGCTTACAGGAGACGCTATTGCCTGCTGGCAGTCCAGGTAAGTCTGCGGGGAGAAGGAGGGCTAGGTGTTAAGAACAGAATGCAGGGGGGTCAATGGAAAAGAAAAAAAAAATAAAAACCGCCTCAAGGAGATCCTGGCTACCTACCTAGAAGGTGGAGTCTGGGGTCTGGGGGTCTGGAAGTGGGGTGGGGGTCAGAGGTGACCCTCCCGCAGTATCCCTTGCTGGCCAGAGGCATGCAGGAGACGATATTGCCTGCTGGCAGTCCAGGAAAGTCTAGAAGGTGGAGTCTCGGGCCTGGGGGTCTGGAAGTGGGGTGGGGGTAAGAGGTGACCCTCCCTCAGTATCTCTTGCTGGCCAGAGGCTTGCAAGAGACGCTATTTCCTGCTGGCAGTACCGGAAATTCTAGAAGGTGGAGTCTGGGGCCTGGGGTCTGGATGTGGGGTGGGGGTCAGAGGTGACCCTCCCTCAGTATCCCTTGCTGGCCAGAAGCTTGCAGGAGACGCTATTGCCTGCTGGCAGTCCAGGAAAGTCTAGAAGGTGGAGTCTGGGTCCTGGGGGTCTGGAAGTGGGGTGGGGTCAGAGCTGACCCTCCCTCAGTATCCCTTGCTGGCCAGAGGCTTGCAGGAGACGCTATTGCCTGCTGGCAGTCCAGGAAAGTCTGGGTGGAGAAAGAGGGGTAGGTGTTAACAACAGAATGCAGCGGTGTCAAGGGAAAAGAAAAAAAAAAAAAAGGCCTCAAGGAGATCCTGACTACCTACCTAGAAGGTGGAGTCTGGGTCTTGGGGGTCTGGAAGTGGTCTGGGGGATAAAGGTGAACCTCCCTCAGTATCCCTTGCTGGCCAGAGGCTTGCAGGAGACGCTATTGCCAGCTGGCAGTACTGGAAAGTCTAGAAGGTGGAGTCTGGGGCCTGGAGGTCTGGAAGTTGGGTGGGGGTCAGAGGTGACCCTCCCTTAGTATCCCTTGCTGGCCAGAGGCTTGCAGGAGACGCTATTGCCTGCTGGCAGTCCAGGAAAGTCTGGGTGGAGAAGGAGGGCTAGGTGTTAAAAAGAGAATGCAGGGGGGTCAAGGGAAAAGAAAAAAAAAAAAAACGGCCTCAAGGAGATCCTGGCTACGTACCTAGAAGGTGGAGTCTGGGGCCTGGGTGTCTGGAAGTGTGGTGGGGGTCAGATGTGACCCTCCCTCTGTATCCCTTGTTGGCCAGAGGCTTGCAGGAGACGATATTGCCTGCTGGCAGTCCAGGAAATTCTAGAAGGTGGAGTCTGGGGCCTGGGGGTCTGGAAGTGGGGTGGGGGTAAGAGGTGACCCTCCCTCTGTATCCCTTGTTGGCCAGAGGCTTGCAGGAGACGCTATTGCCTGCTGGCACTCCAGGAAAGTCTAGAAGGTGGAGTCTGGGGCCTGGGGGTCTGGAAGTGGGGTGGGGGTCAGAGTTGACCCTCCCTCTGTATCCCTTGCTGGCCAGAGGCTTGCAGGAGACGCTAATGCCTGCTGGCAGTCCAGGTAAGTCTGGGGGGAGAAGGAGGGCTAGGTGTTAACAACAGAATACAGGGGGGTCAATGGAAAAGAAAAAAAAAATAAAAACCGCCTCAAGGAGATCCTGGCTACCTACCTAGAAGGTGGAGTCTGGGGCCTGGGGGTCTGGAAGTGGGGTAGGGGTCAGAGGTGACACTCCCGCAGTATCCCTTGCTGGCCAGAGGCTTGCAGGAGACGATATTGCCTGCTGGCAGTCCAGAAAAGTCTAGAAGGTGGAGTCTGGGGCCTGGGGGTCTGGAAGTGGGGTGGGGGTAAGAGGTGACCCTCCCTCAGTATCTCTTGCTGGCCAGAGGCTTGCAAGAGACGCTATTTCCTGCTGGCAGTCCCGGAAATTCTAGAAGGTGGAGTCTGGGGCCTGGGGTCTGGAAGTGGGGTGGGGGTCAGAGGTGACCCTCCCTCAGTATCCCTTGCTGGCCAGAAGCTTGCAGGAGACGCTATTGCCTGCTGGCAGTCCAGGAAAGTCTAGAAGGTGGAGTCTGGGGCCTGGGGGTCTGGAAGTGGGGTGGGGTCTGAGGTGACCCTCCCTCAGTATCCCTTGCTGGCCAGAGGCTTGCAGGAGACGCTATTGCCTGCTGGAAGTCCAGGAAATTCTAGGGGGAGAAGGAGGGCTAGGTGTTAACAACAGAATGCAGGGGGGTCCAGGGAAAAGAAAAAAAAAAAAAAACGGCCTCAAGGAGATCCTGGTTACCTACCTAGAAGGTGGTGTCTGAGGCCTGGGGGTCTGGAAGTGGGGTAGGGGTCAGAGGTGAACCTCCCTCAGTATCTCTTGCTGGCCAGAGGCTTGCAGGAGACGCTATTGCCTGCTGGCAGTCCAGGATATTCTAGAAGGTGGAGTCTGGGGCCTGGGGGTCTGGAAGTGGGGTGGGGGTCAGAGGTGACCCTCCCGCAGTATCCCTTGTTGGCCAGAGGCTTGCAGGAGACGCTATTGCCTGCTGGCACTCCAGGAAAGTCTAGAAGGTGGAGTCTGGGGCCTGGGTGTCTGGAAGTGGGGTGGGGGTCAGAGGTGACCCTCCCTCTGTATCCCTTGCTGGCCAGAGGCTTGCAGGAGACGCTATTGCCTGCTGGCAGTCCAGGAAAGTCTGGGGGGAGAAGGAGGGCTAGGTGTTAACAACAGAATGCAGGGAGGTCAAGGGAAAAGAAAAAAAAAAAACTGTCTCAAGGAGATCCTGGCTACCTACCTAGTAGGTGGAATCTGGGGTCTGGGTTTCTGGAAGTGGGGTGGGGGTCAGAGGTGACCCTCCCTCAGTATCCCTTGCTGGCCAGAGGCTTGCAGGAGAAGCTATTGCCTGCTGGCAGTCCAGGTAAGTCTGCGGGGAGAAGGAGGGCTAGGTGTTAACAACAGAATGCAGGGGGATCAATGGAAAAGAAAAAAAAAAATAAAAACCGCCTCAAGGAGATCCTGGCTACCTACCTAGAAGGTGGAGTCTGGGGCCTGGCGTTCTGGAAGTGGGGTGGGGGTCAGAGGTGACACTTCCGCAGTATCCCTTGCTGGCCAGAGGCTTGCAGGAGACGATATTGCCTGCTGGCAGTCCAGGAAAGTCTAGAAGGTGGAGTCTGGGGCCTGGGTGTCTGGAAGTGGGGTGGGGGTCACAGGTGACCCTCCCTCAGTATCTCTTGCTGGCCAGAGGCTTGCAAGAGACGCTATTGCCTGCTGGCAGTCCCGGAAATTCTAGAATTGGAGTCTGGGGCCTGGGGACTGGAAGTGGGGTGGGGGTCAGAGGTGACCCTCCCTCAGTATCCCTTGCTGGCCAGAAGCTTGGAGGAGACGCTATTGCCTCTTGGCAGTCCAGGAAAGTCTAGAAGGTGGAGTCTGGGGCTTGGGGGTCTGGAAGTGGGGTGGGGTCAGAGGTGACCCTCCCTCAGTATCGCTTGCTGGCCAGAGGCTTGCAGGAGACGCTATTGCCTGCTGGCAGTCCAGGAAAGTCTGGGTGGAGAAGGAGGGCTAGGTGTTAACAAAAGAATGCAGGGGTGTCAAGGGAAAAGAAAAAAAAAAAAAAAAGGCCTCAAGGATATTCTGGGTACCTACCTAGAAGTTGGATTCTGGGGCCTGGGGGTCTGGAAGTGGGGTGGGAGTCAGAGGTGACACTCCCTCAGTATCCCTTGCTGGCCAGAGGCTTTCAGGAGACGCTATTGCCTGCTGGCAGTCCAGGAAAGTCTAGAAGGTGGAGTCTGGGGCCTGGGGGTCTAGAAATGGGGGTGGGGTTCAGAGGTGACACTCCCTCAGTATCCCTTGCTGGCCAGAGGCTTGCAGGAGACGCTATTGCCTGCAGGCAGTCCAGGAAAGTCTGGGGGGAGAAGGAGGGCTAGGTGTTAACAACAGAATGCAGGGGGGTCAATGGAAAAAAAAAAAAAAAAACGGCCTCAAGGAGATCCTGGCTACCTACCTAGAAGGTGGAGTCTGTGGCCTGGGGGTCTGGAAGTGGTCTGGGGGATAAAGGTGACCCTCCCTCAGTATCCCTTGCTGGCCAGAGGCTTGCAGGAGACGCTATTGCCTGCTGGCAGTCCTGGAAAGTCTAGAAGGTGGAGTCTGGGGCCTGGGGGGTCTGGAAGTGGGGTGGGGGTCAGAGGTGACCCTCCCTTAGTATCCCTTGCTGGCCAGAGGCTTGCAGGAGACGCTATTGCCTGCTGGCAGTCCAGGAAAGTCTACGGGGAGAAGGAGGGCTAAGTGTTAACAACAGAATGCAGTGGGGTCAATGGAAAAGAAAAAAAAAAAATAAAAACCGCCTCAAGGAGATCCTTGCTACCTACCTAGAAGGTGGAGTCTGGGGCCTGGGTGTCTGGAAGTGGGGTGGGGGTCAGAGGTGACCCTCCCTCAGTATCCCTTGCTGGCCAGAGGCTTGCAGGAGACGATATTGCCTGCTGGCAGTCCAGGAAAGTCTAGAAGATGGAGTCTGGGGCATGGGGGTCTGGAAGTGGGGTGGGGGTCAGAGGTGACCCTCCCTCAGTATCCCTTGCTGGCCAGAGGCTTGCAAGAGACGCTATTGCCTGCTGGCAGTCCCGGAAATTCTAGAAGGTGGAGTCTGGGGCCTGGGGGTCTGGAAGTGGGGTGGGGGTCAGAGATGAACCTCCCGCAGTATCCCTTGCTGGCCAGAGGCTTGCAGGAGATGCTATTGCCTGCTGGCACTCCAGGAAAATCTAGAAGGTGGAGTCTGGGGCCTGGGGGTCTGGAAGTGGGGTGGGGGTCAGAGGTGACCCTCCCTCAGTATCTCTTGCTGGCCAGAGGATTGCAAGGGATGCTATTGCCTGCTGGCAGTCCCGGAAATTCTAGAAGGTGGAGTCTGGGGCCTGGGGTCTGGAAGTGGGGTGGGGGTCAGAGGTGACCCTCCCTCAGTATCCCTTGCTGGCCAGAGGCTTGCAGGAGACGCTATTGCCTCCTGGCAGTCCAGGTAAGTCTCGAGGGACAAGGAGGGCTAGGTGTTAACAACAGAATGCAGGGTTGTCAATGGAAAAGAAAAAAAAAAAAAAACCACCTCAAGGAGATCCTGGCTACCTACCTAGAAGGTGGAGTCTGGGGCCTGGGGGTCTGGAAGTGGGGTGGGGGTCAGAGGTGACCCTCCCTCAGTATCCCTTGTTGGCCAGAGGCTTGCAGGAGACGATATTGCCTGCAGGCTGTCCAGGAAAGTCTGGGGGGAGAAGGAGGGCTAGGTGTTAACAACAGAATGCAGGGAGGTCAAGGGAAAAGAAAAAAAAAAAAACGGTCTCAAGAAGATCCTGGCTACCTACCTAGTAGGTGGAATCTGGGGTCTGGGTTTCTGGAAGTGGGGTGGGGGTCAGAGGTGACCCTCCCTCAGTATCCCTTGCTGGCCAGAGGCTTGCAGGAGAAGCTATTGCCTGCTGGCAGTCCAGGTAAGTCTGCGGGGAGAAGGAGGGCTAGGTGTTAACAACAGAATGCAGGGGGATCAATGGAAAAGAAAAAAAAAAATAAAAACCGCCTCAAAGAGATCCTGGCTACCTACCTAGAAGGTGGAGTCTGGGGCCTGGGGTTCTGGAAGTGGGGTGGGGGTCAGAGGTGACACTTCCGCAGTATCCCTTGCTGGCCAGAGGCTTGCAGGAGACGATATTGCCTGCTGGCAGTCCAGGAAAGTCTAGAAGGTGGAGTCTGGGGCCTGGGTGTCTGGAAGTGGGGTGGGGGTCACAGGTGACCCTCCCTCAGTATCTCTTGCTGGCCAGAGGCTTGCAAGGGACGCTATTGCCTGCTGGCAGTCCCGGAAATTCTAGAATTGGAGTCTGGGGCCTGGGGACTGGAAGTGGGGTGGGGGTCAGAGGTGACCCTCCCTCAGTATCCCTTGCTGGCCAGAAGCTTGGAGGAGACGCTATTGCCTCTTGGCAGTCCAGGAAAGTCTAGAAGGTGGAGTCTGGGGCTTGGGGGTCTGGAAGTGGGGTGGGGTCAGAGGTGACCCTCCCTCAGTATCGCTTGCTGGCCAGAGGCTTGCAGGAGACGCTATTGCCTGCTGGCAGTCCAGGAAAGTCTGGGTGGAGAAGGAGGGCTAGGTGTTAACAAAAGAATGCAGGGGTGTCAAGGGAAAAGAAAAAAAAAAAAAAAGGCCTCAAGGATATTCTGGGTACCTACCTAGAAGTTGGATTCTGGGGCCTGGGGGTCTGGAAGTGGGGTGGGAGTCAGAGGTGACACTCCCTCAGTATCCCTTGCTGGCCAGAGGCTTTCAGGAGACGCTATTGCCTGCTGGCAGTCCAGGAAAGTCTAGAAGGTGGAGTCTGGGGCCTGGGGGTCTAGAAATGGGGTGGGGTTCAGAGGTGACACTCCCTCAGTATCCCTTGCTGGCCAGAGGCTTGCAGGAGACGCTATTGCCTGCAGGCAGTCCAGGAAAGTCTGGGGGGAGAAGGAGGGCTAGGTGTTAACAACAGAATGCAGGGGGGTCAATGGAAAAGAAAAAAAAAAAAACGGCCTCAAGGAGATCCTGGCTACCTACCTAGAAGGTGGAGTCTGTGGCCTGGGGGTCTGGAAGTGGTCTGGGGGATAAAGGTGACCCTCCCTCAGTATCCCTTGCTGGCCAGAGGCTTGCAGGAGACGCTATTGCCTGCTGGCAGTCCTGGAAAGTCTAGAAGGTGGAGTCTGGGGCCTGGGGGTCTGGAAGTGGGGTGGGGGTCAGAGGTGACCCTCCCTTAGTATCCCTTGCTGGCCAGAGGCTTGCAGGAGACGCTATTGCCTGCTGGCAGTCCAGGAAAGTCTACGGGGAGAAGGAGGGCTAAGTGTTAACAACAGAATGCAGTGGGGTCAATGGAAAAGAAAAAAAAAAAATAAAAACCGCCTCAAGGAGATCCTTGCTACCTACCTAGAAGGTGGAGTCTGGGGCCTGGGTGTCTGGAAGTGGGGTGGGGGTCAGAGGTGACCCTCCCTCAGTATCCCTTGCTGGCCAGAGGCTTGCAGGAGACGATATTGCCTGCTGGCAGTCCAGGAAAGTCTAGAAGATGGAGTCTGGGGCATGGGGGTCTGGAAGTGGGGTGGGGGTCAGAGGTGACCCTCCCTCAGTATCCCTTGCTGGCCAGAGGCTTGCAAGAGACGCTATTGCCTGCTGGCAGTCCCGGAAATTCTAGAAGGTGGAGTCTGGGGCCTGGGGGTCTGGAAGTGGGGTGGGGGTCAGAGATGAACCTCCCGCAGTATCCCTTGCTGGCCAGAGGCTTGCAGGAGATGCTATTGCCTGCTGGCACTCCAGGAAAATCTAGAAGGTGGAGTCTGGGGCCTGGGGGTCTGGAAGTGGGGTGGGGGTCAGAGGTGACCCTCCCGCAGTATCTCTTGCTGGCCAGAGGATTGCAAGGGATGCTATTGCCTGCTGGCAGTCCCGGAAATTCTAGAAGGTGGAGTCTGGGGCCTGGGGTCTGGAAGTGGGGTGGGGGTCAGAGGTGACCCTCCCTCAGTATCCCTTGCTGGCCAGAGGCTTGCAGGAGACGCTATTGCCTCCTGGCAGTCCAGGTAAGTCTCGAGGGACAAGGAGGGCTAGGTGTTAACAACAGAATGCAGGGTTGTCAATGGAAAAGAAAAAAAAAAAAACCGCCTCAAGGAGATCCTGGCTACCTACCTAGAAGGTGGAGTCTGGGGCCTGGGGGTCTGGAAGTGGGGTGGGGGTCAGAGGTGACCCTCCCTCAGTATCCCTTGTTGGCCAGAGGCTTGCAGGAGACGATATTGCCTGCAGGCAGTCCAGGAAAGTCTGGGGGGAGAAGGAGGGCTAGGTGTTAACAACAGAATGCAGGGGGGTCAATGGAAAAGAAAAAAAAAAAAAAACGGCCTCAAGGAGATCCTGGCTACCTACCTAGAAGGTGGAGTCTGGGGCCTGGGGGTCTGGAAGTGGGGTGGGGGTCAGAGGTGACCCTCCCTCAGTATCCCTTGTTGGCCAGAGGCTTGCAGGAGACGATATTGCCTGCAGGCTGTCCAGGAAAGTCTGGGGGGAGAAGGAGGGCTAGGTGTTAACCACAGAATGCAGGGGGGTCAAGGGAAAAGAAAAAAAAAAAAAACCGCCTCAAGGATATCCTGGCTACCTACCTAAAAGGTCGAGTCTAGGGTCTGGGGGTCTGGAAGTGAGGTGGGGGTCAGAGGTGACCCTCCCTCATTATCCCTTCCTGGCCAGAGGCTTGCAGGAGACGCTATTGCCTGCTGGCAGTCCAGGAAAGACAGGGGGGAGAAGGAGGGCTAAGTGTTAACAACAGAATGCAGTGGGGTCAATGGAAAAGAAAAAAAAAATAAAAACCGCCTCAAGGAGATCCTGGCTACCTACCTAGAAGGTGGAGTCTGGGGCCTGGGGGTCTGGAAGTGGGGAGGGGTCAGAGGTGACCCTCCCGCAGTATCCCTTGCTGGCCAGAGGCTTGCAGGAGACGATATTGCCTGCTGGCAGTCCAGGAAAGTCTAGAAGATGGAGTCTGGGGCATGGTGGTCTGGAAGTGGGGTGGGGGTCAGAGGTGACCCTCCCTCAGTATCCCTTGCTGGCCAGAGGCTTGCAAGAGACGCTATTGCCTGCTGGCAGTCCCGGAAATTCTAGAAGGTGGAGTCTGGGGTCTGGGGGTCTGGAAGTGGGGTGGGGTTCAGAGGTGACCCTCCCGCAGTATCCCTTGCTTGCCAGAGGCTTGCAGGAGATGCTATTGCCTGCTGGCACTCCAGGAAAGTCTAGAAGGTGGAGTCTGGGGCCTGGGGGTCTGGAAGTGGGGTGGGGGTCAGAGGTGACCCTCCCTCAGTATCTCTTGCTGGCCAGAGGCTTGCAAGGGACGCTATTGCCTGCTGGCAGTCCCGGAAATTCTAGAAGGTGGAGTCTGGGACCTGGGGTCTGGAAGTGGGGTGGGGGTCAGAGGTGACCCTCCCTCAGTATCCCTTGCTGGCCAGAGGCTTGCAGGAGACGCTATTGCCTGCTGGCAGTCCAGGTAAGTCTGGGGGGACAAGGAGGGCTAGGTGTTAACAACAGAATGCAGGGGGGTCAATGGAAAAGAAAAAAAAAAATAAAAACCGCCACAAGGAGATCCTGGCTACCTACCTAGAAGGTGGAGTCTGGGGCCTGGGGGTCTGGAAGTGGGGTGGGGGTCAGAGGTGACCCTCCCTCAGTATCCCTTGTTGGCCAGAGGCTTGCAGGAGATGCTATTGCCTGCTGGCACTCCAGGAAAGTCTAGAAGGTGGAGTCTGGGGCCTGGGGGTCTGGAAGTGGGGTGGGGGTAAGAGGTGACCCTCCCTCAGTATCTCTTGCTGGCCAGAGGCTTGCAAGAGACGCTATTTCCTGCTGGCAGTCCCGGAAATTCTAGAAGGTGGAGTCTGGGGCCTGGGGTCTGGAAGTGGGGTGGGGGTCAGAGGTGACCCTCCCTCAGTATCCCTTGCTGGCCAGAAGCTTGCAGGAGACGCTATTGCCTGCTGGCAGTCCAGGAAAGTCTAGAAGGTGGAGTCTGGGGCCTGGGGGTCTGGAAGTGGGGTGGGGTCAGAGGTGACCATCCCTCAGTATCCCTTGCTGGCCAGAGGCTTGCAGGAGACGCTATTGCCTGCTGGAAGTCCAGGAAATTCTAGGGGGAGAAGGAGGGCTAGGTGTTAACAACAGAATGCAGGGGGGTCGAGGGAAAAGAAAAAAAAAAAAACGGCCTCAAGGAGATCCTGGCTACCTACCTAGAAGGTGGTGTCTGAGGCCTGGGGGTCTGGAAGTGGGGTAGGCGTCAGAGGTGACCCTCCCTCAGTATCTCTTGCTGGCCAGAGGCTTGCAGGAGACGCTATTGTCTGCTGGCAGTCCAGGAAAGTCTAGAAGGTGGAGTCTGGGGCCTGGGGGTCTGGAAGTGGGGTGGGGTCAGAGGTGACCCTCCCTCAGTATCCCTTGCTGGCCAGAGGCTTGCAGGAGACACTATTGCCTGCTGGCAGTCCAGGAAAGTCTGGGGGGAGAAGGAGGGCTAGGTGTTAACAACAGAATGCAGGGAGGTCAAGGGAAAAGAAAAAAAAAAAAAAACGGTCTCAAGGAGATCCTGGCTACCTACCTAGTAGGTGGAATCTGGGGCCAGGGTTTCTGGAAGTGGGGTGGGGGTCAGAGGTGACCCTCCCTCAGTATCCCTTGCTGGCCAGAGGCTTGCAGGAGAAGCTATTGCCTGCTGGCAGTCCAGGTAAGTCTGCGGGGAGAAGGAGGGCAAGGTGTTAACAACAGAATGCAGGGGGGTCAATGGAAAAGAAAAAAAAAATAAAAAACCGCCTCAAGGAGATCCTGGCTACCTACCTAGAAGGTGGAGTCTGGGGCCTGGGGGTCTGGAAGTGGGGTGGGGGTCAGAGGTGACACTTCCGCAGTATCCCTTGCTGGCCAGAGGCTTGCAGGAGACGATATTGCCTGCTGGCAGTCCAGGAAAGTCTAGAAGGTGGAGTCTGGGGCCTGGGTGTCTGGAAGTGGGGTGGGGGTCAGAGGTGACCCTCCCTCAGTATCTCTTGCTGGCCAGAGGCTTGCAAGGGACGCTATTGCCTGCTGGCAGTCCCGGAAATTCTAGAAGGTGGAGTCTGGGGCCTGGGGAATGGAAGTGGGGTGGGGGTCAGAGGTGACCCTCCCTCAGTATCCCTTGCTGGCCAGAAGCTTGCAGGAGACGCTATTGACTGTTGGCAGTCCAGGAAAGTCTAGAAGGTGGAGTCTGGGGCTTGGGGGTCTGGAAGTGGGGTGGGGGTCAGAAGTGACCCTCCCTCAGTATCGCTTGCTGGCCAGAGGCTTGCAGGAGACGCTATTGCCTGCTCGCAGTCCAGGAAAGTCTGGGTGGAGAAGGAGGGCTAGGTGTTAACAACAGAATGCAGCGGTGTCAAGGGAAAAGAAAAAAAAAAAAAAGGCCTCAAGGATACCCTGGGTACCTACCTAGAAGTTGGATTCTGGGGCCTGGGGGTCTGGAAGTGGGGTGGGAGTCAGAGGTGACCCTCCCTCAGTATCCCTTGCTGGCCAGAGGCTTTCAGGAGACGCTATTGCCTGCTGGCAGTCCAGGAAAGTCTAGAAGGTGGAGTCTGGGGCCTGGGGGTCTAGAAGTGGGGTGGGGTTCAGAGGTGACACTCCCTCAGTATCCCTTGCTGGCCAGAGGCTTGCAGGAGACGCTATTGCCTGCAGGCAGTCCAGGAAAGTCTGGGGGGAGAAGGAGGGCTAGGTGTTAACAACAGAATGCAGGGGGGTCAATGGAAAAGAAAAAAAAAAAAAACGGCCTCAAGGAGATCCTGGCTACCTACCTAGAAGGTGGAGTCTGGGGCCTGGGGTCTGGAAGTGGTCTGGGGGATAAAGGTGACCCTCCCTCAGTATCCCTTGCTGGCCAGAGGCTTGCAGGAGACGCTATTGCCTGCTGGCAGTCCTGGAAAGTCTAGAAGGTGGAGTCTGGGGCCTGGGGGTCTGGAAGTGGGGTGGGGGTCAGAGGTGACCCTCCCTTAGTATCCCTTGCTGGCCAGAGGCTTGCAGGAGACGCTATTGCCTGCTGGCAGTCCAGGAAAGTCTAGGGGGAGAAGGAGGGCTAAGTGTTAACAACAGAATGCAGTGGGGTCAATGGAAAAGAAAAAAAAAATAAAAACCGCCTCAAGGAGATCCTGGCTACCTACCTAGAAGGTGGAGTCTGGGGACTGGGTGTCTGGAAGTGGGGTGGGGGTCAGAGGTGACCCTCCCTCAGTATCCCTTGCTGGCCAGAGGCTTGAAGGAGACGATATTGCCTGCTGGCAGTCCAGGAAAGTCTAGAAGATGGAGTCTGGGGCATGGGGGTCTGGAAGTGGGTTGGGGGTCAGAGGTGACCCTCCCTCAGTATCCCTTGCTGGCCAGAGTCTTGCAAGAGACGCTATTGCCTGTTGGCAGTCCCGGAAATTCTAGAAGGTGGAGTCTGGGGCCTGGGGGTCTGGAAGTGGGGTGGGGGTCAGAGATGACCCTCCCGCAGTATCCCTTGCTGGCCAGAGGCTTGCAGGAGATGCTATTGCCTGCTGGCACTCCAGGAAAGTCTAGAAGTTGGAGTCTGGGGCCTGGGGGTCTGGAAGTGGGGTGGGGGTCAGAGGTGACCCTCCCTCAGTATCTCTTGCTGGCCAGAGGATTGCAAGGGACGCTATTGCCTGCTGGCAGTCCCGGAAATTCTAGAAGGTGGAGTCTGGGGCCTGGGGTCTGGAAGTGGGGTGGGGGTCAGAGGTGACCCTCCCTCAGTATCCCTTGCTGGCCAGAGGCTTGCAGGAGACGCTATTGCCTCCTGGCAGTCCAGGTAAGTCTCGGGGGACAAGGAGGGCTAGGTGTTAACAACAGAATGCAGGGGTGTCAATGGAAAAGAAAAAAAAAAAAAACCGCCTCAAGGAGATCCTGGCTACCTACCTAGAAGGTGGAGTCTGGGGCCTGGGGGTCTGGAAGTGGGGTGGGGGTCAGAGGTGACCCTCCCTCAGTATCCCTTGTTGGCCAGAGGCTTGCAGGAGACGCTATTGCCTGCTGGCAATCCAGGAAAGTCTAGAAGGTGGAGTCTGGGGCCTGGGGGTCTGGAAGTGGGTTGGGGGTCATAGGTGACCCTCCCCTCAGTATCCCTTGCTGGCCATAGGCTTGCAGGAGACGCTATTGCCTGCTGGTAGTCCAGGAAAGTCTGGGGGGAGAAGGAGGGCAAGGTGTTAACCACAGAATGCAGGGGGGTCAAGGGAAAAGAAAAAAAAAAATAAACCGCCTCAAGGATATCCTGGCTACCTACCTAAAAGGTCGAGTCTAGGGTCTGGGGGGTCTGGAAGTGGGGTGGGGGTCAGAGGTGACCCTCCCTCATTATCCCTTCCTGGCCAGAGGCTTGCAGGAGACGCTATTGCCTGCTGGCAGTCCAGGAAAGACAGGGGGGAGAAGGAGGGCTAAGTGTTAACAACAGAATGCAGTGGGGTCAATGGAAAAGAAAAAATAAATAAAAACCGCCTCAAGGAGATCCTGGCTACCTACCTAGAAGGTGGAGTCTGGGGCCTGGGGGTCTGGAAGTGGGGTGGGGGTCAGAGGTGACCCTCCCGCAGTATCCCTTGCTGGCCAGAGGCTTGCAGGAGACGATATTGCCTGCTGGCAGTCCAGGAAAGTCTAGAAGATGGAGTCTGGGGCATGGTGGTCTGGAAGTGGGGTGGGGGTCAGAGGTGACCCTCCCTCAGTATCCCTTGCTGGCCAGAGGCTTGCAAGAGACGCTATTGCCTGCTGGCAGTCCCGGAAATTCTAGAAGGTGGAGTCTGGGGCCTGGGGGTCTGGAAGTGGGGTGGGGGTCAGAGGTGACCCTCCCGCAGTATCCCTTGCTTGCCAGAGGCTTGCAGGAGATGCTATTGCCTGCTGGCACTCCAGGAAAGTCTAGAAGGTGGTGTCTGGGGCCTGGGGGTCTGGAAGTGGGGTGGGGGTCAGTGGTGACCCTCCCTCT
>JAKSZU010000003.1:125151697-125176028 GCA_026018925.1 Tupaia tana
GTCTAGAAGGTGGAGTCTGGGGCCTGGGGGTCTGGAAGTGGGGTGGGGGTCAGAGGTTACCCTCCCTCAGTATCTCTTGCTGGCCAGAGGCTTGCAAGGGACGCTATTGCCTGCTGGCAGTCACGGAAATTCTAGAAGGTGGAGTCTGGGGCCTGGGGTCTGGAAGTGGGGTGGGGGTCAGAGGTGACCCTCCCTCAGTATCCCTTGCTGGCCAGAGGCTTGCAGGAGACGCTATTGCCTGCTGGCAGTCCAGGTAAGTCTGGGGGGACAAGGAGGGCTAGGTGTTAACAACAGAATGCAGGGGGGTCAATGGAAAAGAAAAAAAAAATAAAAACCGCCTCAAGGAGATCCTGGCTACCTACCTAGAAGGTGGAGTCTGGGGCCTGGGGGTCAGGAAGTGGGGTGGGGGTCAGAGGTGATCCTCCCTCAGTATCCCTTGTTGGCCAGAGGCTTGCAGGAGACGCTATTGCCTGCTGGCACTCCAGGAAATTCTAGAATGTGGAGTCTGGGGCTTGGGGGTCTGGAAGTGGGGTGGGGGTCAGAGGTGACCCTCCCTCAGTATCCCTTGCTGGCCAGAAGCTTGCAGGAGACGCTATTGCCTGTTGGCAGTCCAGGAAAGTCTAGAAGGTGGAGTCTGGGGCTTGGGGGTCTGGAAGTGGGGTGGGGGTCATAGGTGACTCTCCCTCAGTATCCCTTGCTGGCCAGAGGCTTGCAGGAGACGCTATTGCCTGCTGGCAGTCCAGGAAAGTCTGGGTGGAGAAGGAGGGCTAGGTGTTAACAACAGAATGCAGGGGTGTCAAGGGAAAAGAAAAAAAAAAAAAAGGCCTCCAGGATATCCTGGGTACCTACCTAGAAGTTGGATTCTGGGGCCTGGGGGTCTGGAAGTGGGGTGGGAGTCAGAGGTGACCCTCCCTCAGTATGCCTTGCTGGCCAGAGGCTTTCAGGAGACGCTATTGCCTTCTGGCAGTCCAGGAAAGTCTAGAAGGTGGAGTCTGGGGCCTGGGGGTCTGGAAGTGGGGTGGGGGTCAGAGGTGACCCTCCCTCTGTATCCCTTGTTGGCCAGAGGCTTGCAGGAGACGCTATTGCCTGCTGGCTCTCCAGGAAAGTCTAGAAGGTGGAGTCTGGGGCCTGGGGGTCTGGAAGTGGGGTGGGGGTCAGAGGTGACCCTCCCTCAGTATCCCTTGCTGGCCAGAGGCTTGCAGGAGACGCTATTGCCTGCTGGCAGTCCAGGTAAGTCTGGGGGGAGAAGGAGGGCTAGGTGTTAACAACAGAATGCAGGGGGGTCAATGGAAAAGAAAAAAAAAAAATAAAAACGGCCTCAAGGTGATCCTGGCTACCTACCTAGAAGGTGGAGTCTGGGGCCTGGGGGTCTGGAAGTGGGGTGGGGGTCAGAGGTGACCCTCCCGCAGTATCCCTTGGTGGCCAGAGGCTTGCAGGAGACGATATTGCCTGCTGGCAGTCCAGGAAAGTCTAGAAGGTGGAGTCTGGGGCCTGTGGGTCTGGAAGTGGGGTGGGGGTAAGAGGTGACCCTCCCTCAGTATCTCTTGCTGGCCAGAGGCTTGCAAGAGACGCTATTTCCTGCTGGCAGTCCCGGAAATTCTAGAAGGTGGAGTCTGGGGCCTGGAGTCTGGAAGTGGGGTGGGGGTCAGAGGTGACCCTCCCGCAGTATCCCTTGCTTGCCAGAGGCTTGCAGGAGATGCTATTGCCTGCTGGCACTCCAGGAAAGTCTAGAAGGTGGTGTCTGGGGCCTGGGGGTCTGGAAGTGGGGTGGGGGTCACAGGTGACCCTCCCTCAGTATCTCTTGCTGGCCAGAGGCTTGCAAGGGACCCTATTGCCTGCTGGCAGTCCCGGAAATTCTAGAAGGTGGAGTCTGGGGCCTGGGGTCTGGAAGTGGGGTGGGGGTCAGAGGTGACCCTCCCTCAGTATCCCTTGCTGGCCAGAGGCTTGCAGGAGACGCTATTGCCTGCTGGCAGTCCAGGTAAGTCTGGGGCGACAAGGAGGGCTAGGTGTTAACAACAGAATGCAGGGGGGTCAATGGAAAAGAAAAAAAAAAATAAAAAGCGCCTCAAGGAGATCCTGGCTACCTACCTAGAAGGTGGAGTCTGGGGTCTGGGGGTCTGGAAGTGGGGTGGGGGTCAGAGGTGACCCTCCCGCAGTATCCCTTGCTGGCCAGAGGCTTGCAGGAGACGATATTGCCTGCTGGCAGTCCAGGAAAGTCTAGAAGGTGGAGTCTCGGGCCTGGGGGTCTGGAAGTGGGGTGGGGGTAAGAGGTGACCCTCCCTCAGTATCTCTTGCTGGCCAGAGGCTTGCAAGAGACGCTATTTCCTGCTGGCAGTACTGGAAATTCTAGAAGGTGGAGTCTGGGGCCTGGGGTCTGGAAGTGGGGTGGGGGTCAGAGGTGACCCTCCCTCAGTATCCCTTGCTGACCAGAAGCTTGCAGGAGACGCTATTGCCTGCTGGCAGTCCAGGAAAGTCTAGAAGGTGGAGTCTGGGGCCTGGGGGTCTGGAAGTGGGGTGGGGTCAGTGGTGACCCTCCCTCAGTATCCCTTGCTGGCCAGAGGCTTGCAGGAGACGCTATTGCCTGCTGGCAGTCCAGGAAAGTCTGGGTGGAGAAGGAGGGCTAGGTGTTAACAACAGAATGCAGGGGTGTCAAGGGAAAAGAAAAAAAAAAAAAAAAGGCCTCAAGGAGATCCTGGGTACCTACCTAGAAGGTGGAGTCTGGGGCCTGGGGTCTGGAAGTGTGGTGGGGGTCAGAGGTGACCCTCCCTCAGTATCCCTTGCTGGCCAGAGGCTTGCAGGAGACTCTATTGCCTGCTGGCAGTCCAGGTAAGTCTGGGGGGACAAGGAGGGCTAGGTGTTAACAACAGAATGCAGGGGGGTCAATGGAAAATATAAAAAAAATAAAAACGGCCTCAAGGAGATCCTGGCTACCTACCTAGAAGGTGGAGTCTGGGGCCTGGGGGTCTGGAAGTGGGGTGAAGGTCAGAGGTGACCCTCCCTCAGTATCCCTTGCTGGCCAGAGGCTTGCAGGAGATGCTATTGCCTGCTGGCAGTCCTGGAAAGTCTAGAAGGTGGAGTCTGGGGCCTGGGGGTCTGGAAGTGGGGGTGGGGGTCAGAGGTGACCCTCCCTTAGTATCCCTTGCTGGCCAGAGGCTTGCAGGAGACGCTGTTGCCTGCTGGCAGTCCAGGAATGTCTGGGTGGAGAAGGAGGGCTAGGTGTTAACAAGAGAATGCAGGGGGGTCAAGGGAAAAGAAAAAAAAAAAAAAACGGCCTCAAGGAGATCCTGGCTACGTACCTAGAAGGTGGAGTCTGGGGCCTGGGTGTCTGGAAGTGTGGTGGGGGGTCAGAGGTGACCCTCCCTCAGTATCCCTTGTTGGCCAGAGGCTTGCAGGAGACGCTATTGCCTGCTGGCACTCCAGGAAAGTCTAGAAGGTGGAGTCTGGGGCCTGGGGGTCTGGAAGTGGGGTGGGGGTCAGAGGTGACCCTCCCTCTGTATCCCTTGTTGGCCAGAGGCTTGCAGGAGACGCTATTGCCTGCTGGCACTCCAGGAAAGTCTAGAAGGTGGAGTCTGGGGCCTGGCGGTCTGGAAGTGGGGTGGGGGTCAGAGGTGACCCTCCCTCAGTATCCCTTGCTGGCCAGAGGCTTGCAGGAGACGCTATTGCCTGCTGGCAGTCCAGGTAAGTCTGGGGGGAGAAGGAGGGCTAGGTGTTAACAACAGAATGCAGTGGGGTCAATGGAAAAGAAAAAAAAATAAAAACCGCCTCAAGGAGATCCTGGCTACCTACCTAGAAGGTGGAGTCTGGGGCCTGGGGGTCTGGAAGTGGGGTGGGGGTCAGAGGTGACCCTCCCGCAGTATCCCTTGCTGGCCAGAGGCTTGCAGGAGACGATATTGCCTGCTGGCTGTCCAGGAAAGTCTAGAAGGTGGAGTCTGGGGCCTGGGGGTCTGGAAGTGGGGTGGGGGTCAGAGGTGACCCTCCCTCAGTATCCCTTGCTGGCCAGACGCTTGCAGGAGACGCTATTGCCTGCTGGAAGTCCAGGAACTTCTGGGGGGAGAAGGAGGGCTAGGTGTTAACAACAGAATGCAGGGGGGTCCAGGGAAAAGAAAAAAAAAAAAACGGCCTCAAGGAGATCCTGGCTACCTACCTAGAAGGTGGTGTCTGGGGCCTGGGGGTCTGGAAGTGGGGTAGGGGTCAGAGGTGACCCTCCCTCAGTATCTCTTGCTGGCCAGAGGCTTGCAGGAGACGCTATTGCCTGCTGGCAGTCCTGGAAAGTCTAGAAGGTGGAGTCTGGGGCCTGGGGGTCTGGAAGTGGGGTGGGGGTCAGAGGTGACCCTCCCGCAGTATCCCTTGCTGGCCAGAGGCTTGCAGGAGACGCTATTGCCTCCTGGCAGTCCAGGTAAGTCTCGGGGGCAAGGAGGGCTAGGTGTTAACAACAGAATGCAGGGGTGTCAAGGGAAAAGAAAAAAAAAAAAAACCGCCTCAAGGAGATCCTGGCTTCCTACCTAGAAGGTGGAGTCTGGGGCCTGGTGGTCTGGAAGTGGGGTGGGGGTCAGAGGTGACCCTCCCTCAGTATCCCTTGTTGGCCAGAGGCTTGCAGGAGAGGCTATTGCCTGCTGGCAATCCAGGAAAGTCTAGAAGGTGGAGTCTGGGGCCTGTGGGTCTGGAAGTGGGGTGGGGGTCAGAGGTGACCCTCCCTCAGTATCCCTTGCTGGCCATAGGCTTGCAGGAGACGCTATTGCCTGCTGGTAGTCCAGGAAAGTCTGGGGGGAGAAGGAGGGCTAGGTGTTAACCACAGAATGCAGGGGGGTCAAGGGAAAAGAAAAAAAAAAAAACCGCCTCAAGGATATCCTGGCTACCTACCTAAAAGTTCGAGTCTAGGGTCTGGGGGTCTGGAAGTGGGGTGGGGGTCAGAGGTGACCCTCCCTCAGTATCCCTTCCTGGCCAGAGGCTTGCAGGAGACGCTATTGCCTGCTGGCAGTCCAGGAAAGTCAGGGGGGAGAAGGAGGGCTAAGTGTTAACAACAGAATGCAGTGGGGTCAATGGAAAAGAAAAAAAAAATAAAAACCGCCTCAAGGAGATCCTGGCTACCTGCCTAGAATGTGGAGTCTGGGGCCTGGGTGTCTGGAAGTGGGGTGGGGGTCAGAGGTGACCCTCCCGCAGTATCCCTTGCTGGCCAGAGGCTTGCAGGAGATGATATTGCCTGCTGGCAGTCCAGGAAAGTCTAGAAGATGGAGTCTGGGGCATGGGGGTCTGGAAGTGGGGTGGGGGTCAGAGGTGACCCTCCCACAGTATCCCTTCCTGGCCAGAGACTTGCAGGAGACGCTATTGCCTGCTGGCAGTCCAGGAAAGTCAGGGGGGAGAAGGAGGGCTAAGTATTAACAACAGAATGCAGTGGGGTCAATGGAAAAGAAAAAAAAAATAAAAACCGCCTCAAGGAGATACTGCCTACCTACCTAGAAGGTGGAGTCTGGGGACTGGGTGTCTGGAAGTGGGGTGGGGGTCAGAGGTGACCCTCCCGCAGTATCCCTTGCTGGCCAGAGGCTTGCAGGAGACGATATTGCCTGCTGGCAGTCCAGGAAAGTCTAGAAGATGGAGTCTGGGGCATGGGGGTCTGGAAGTGGGGTGGGGGTCAGAGGTGACCCTCCCTCAGTATCCCTTGCTGGCCAGAGGCTTGCAAGAGACGCTATTGCATGCTGGCAGTCCCGGAAATTCTAGAAGGTGGAGTCTGGGGCCTGGGGGTCTGGAAGTGGCGTGGGGGTCAGAGGTGACCCTCCCGCAGTATCCCTTGCTTGCCAGAGGCTTGCAGGAGATGCTATTGCCTGCTGGCACTCCAGGAAAGTCTAGAAGGTGGAGTCTGGGGCCTGGGCGTCTGGAAGTGGGGTGGGGGTCAGAGGTGACCCTCCCTCAGTATCTCTTGCTGGCCAGAGGCTTGCAAGGGACGCTATTGCCTGCTGGCAGTCCCGGAAATTCTAGAAGGTGGAGTCTGGGGCCTGGGGTCTGGAAGTGGGGTGGGGGTCAGAGGTGACCCTCCCTCAGTATCCCTTGCTGGCCAGAGGCTTGCAGGAGACGCTATTGCCTGCTGGCAGTCCAGGTAAGTCTGGGGGGACAAGGAGGGCTAGGTGTTAACAACAGAATGCAGGGGGGTCAATGGAAAAGAAAAAAAAAAATAAAAACCGCCACAATGAGATCCTGGCTACCTACCTAGAATGTGGAGTCTGGGGCCTGGGGGTCTGGAAGTGGGGTGGGGGTCAGAGGTGACCCTCCCTCAGTATCCCTTGTTGGCCAGAAGCTTGCAGGAGACGCTATTGCCTGCTGGCACTCCAGGAAAGTCTAGAAGGTGGAGTCTGGGGCCTGGGGGTCTGGAAGTGGGGTGGGGGTCAGAGGTGACCCTCCCTCAGTATCCCTTGCTGGCTAGAGGCTTGCAGGAGACGCTATTGCCTGCTGGCAGTCCAGGTAAGTCTGGGGGGAGAAGGAGGCCTAGGTGTTAACAACAGAATGCAGGGGGGTCAATGGAAAAGAAAAAAAAAATAAAAACCGCCTCAAGGAGATCATGGCTACCTACCTAGAAGGTGGAGTCTGGGGCCTGGGGGTCTGGAAGTGGGGTGGGGGTCAGAGGTGACCCTCCCGCAGTATCCCTTGCTGGCCAGAGGCTTGCAGGAGACGATATTGCCTGCTGGCAGTCCAGGAAAGTCTAGAAGGTGGAGTCTGGGGCCTGGGGGTCTGGAAGTGGGGTGGGGGTCAGAGGTGACCCTCCCTCAGTATCTCTTGCTGGCGAGAGGCTTGCAAGAGATGCTATTTCCTGCTGGCAGTACCGGAAATTCTAGAAGGTGGAGTCTGGGGCCTGGGGTCTGGAAGTGGGGTGGGGGTCAGAGGTGACCCTCCCTCAGTATCCCTTGCTGGCCAGAAGCTTGCAGGAGACGCTATTGCCTGCTGGCAGTCCAGGAAAGTCTAGAAGGTGGAGTCTGGGGCCTGGGGGTCTGGAAGTGGGGTGGGGTCAGAGGTGACCCTCCCTCAGTATCCCTTGCTGGCCAGAGGCTTGCAGGAGACGCTATTGCCTGCTGGCAGTCCAGGAAAGTCTGGGTGGAGAAGGAGGGCTAGGTGTTAACAACAGAATGCAGGGGTGTCAAGGGAAAAAAAAAAAAAAAAAGGCCTCAAGGAGATCCTGGGTACCTACCTAGAAGGTGGAGTCGGGGGCCTGGGGTCTGGAAGTGGGGTGGGGGTCAGAGGTGACCCTCCCTCAGTATCCCTTGCTGGCCAGAGGCTTGCAGGAGACGCTATTGCCTGCTGGCAGTCCTGGAAAGTCTAGAAGGTGGAGTCTGGGGCCTGGGGGTCTGGAAGTGTGGTGGGGGTCAGAGGTGACCCTCCCTTAGTATCCCTTGCTGGCCAGAGGCTTGCAGGAGACGCTATTGCCTGCTGGCAGTCCAGGAAAGTCTGGGTGGAGAAGGAGGGCTAGGTGTTAACAACAGAATGCAGGGGGGTCCAGGGAAAAGAAAAAAAAAAAACAAAACGGCCTCAAGGAGATCCTGGCTACCTACCTAGAAGGTGGTGTCTGGGGCCTGGGGGTCTGGAAGTGGGGTAGGGGTCAGAGGTGACCCTCCCTCAGTATCTCTTGCTGGCCAGAGGCTTGCAGGAGACGCTATTGCCTGCTGGCAGTCCAGGATATTCTAGAAGGTGGAGTCTGGGGCATGGGGGTCTGGAAGTGGGGTGGGGGTCAGAGGAGACCCTCCCGCAGTATCCCTTGCTGGCCAGAGGCTTGCAGGAGACGCTATTGCCTCCTGGCAGTCCAGGTAAGTCTCGGGGGACAAGGAGGGCTAGGTGTTAACAACAGAATGCAGGGGTGTCAATGGAAAAGAAAAAAAAAAAAAAACCGCCTCAAGGAGATCCTGGCTACCTACCTAGAAGGTGGAGTCTGGGGCCTGGGGGTCTGGAAGTGGAGTGGGGGTCAGAGGTGACCCTCCCTCAGTATCCCTTGTTGGCCAGAGGCTTGCAGGAGACGCTATTGCCTGCTGGCAATCCAGGAAAGTCTAGAAGGTGGAGTCTGGGGCCTGTGGGTCTGGAAGTGGGGTGGGGGTCAGAGGTGACCCTCCCTCAGTATCCCTTGCTGGCCATAGGCTTGCAGGAGACGCTATTGCCTGCTGGTAGTCCAGGAAAGTCTGGGGGGAGAAGGAGGGCTAGGTGTTAACGACAGAATGCAGGGGGGTCAAGGGAAAAGAAAAAAAAAAAAAAAACCGCCTCAAGGATATCCTGGCTACCTACCTAAAAGGTCGAGTCTAGGGTCTGGGGGTCTGGAAGTGGGGGTGGGGGTCAGAGGTGACCCTCCCTCAGTATCCCTTGCTGGCCAGAGGCTTGCAGGAGACGCTATTGCCTGCTGGCAGTCCAGGTAAGTCTGGGGGGAGAAGGAGGGCTAGGTGTTAACAACAGAATGCAGGGGGTCAATGGAAAAGAAAAAAAAAATAAAAACCGCCTCAAGGATATACTGGCTACCTACCTAGACGGTGGAGTCTGGGGCCTGGGGGTCTGGAAGTGGGGTGGGGGTCAGAGGTGACCCTCCCGCAGTATCCCTTGCTGGCCGGAGGCTTGCAGGAGACGATATTGCCTGCTGGCAGTCCAGGAAAGTCTAGAAGGAGGAGTCTGGGGCCTGGGGGTCTGGAAGTGGGGTGGGGGTCAGAGGTGACCCTCCCTCAGTATCTCTTGCTGGCCAGAGGCTTGCAAGAGACGCTATTTCCTGGTGGCAGTCCCAGAAATTCTAGAAGGTGGAGTCTGGGGCCTGGGGTCTGGAAGTGGGGTGGGGGTCAGAGGTGACCCTTCCTCAGTATCCCTTGCTGGCCAGAAGCTTGCAGGAGACGCTATTGCCTGCTGGCAGTCCAGGAAAGTCTAGAAGGTGGAGTATGGGGCCTGGGGGGTCTGGAAGTGGGGTGGGGTCAGAGGTGACCCTCCCTCAGTATCCCTTGCTGGCCAGAGGCTTGCAGGAGACGCTATTGCCTGCTGGAAGTCCAGGAACTTCTGGGGGGAGAAGGAGGGCTAGGTGTTAACAACGGAATGCAGGGGTGTCCAGGGAAAAGAAAAAAAAAAAAAACGGCCTCAAGGAGATCCTGGCTACCTACCTAGAAGGTGGTGTCTGGGGCCCTGGGGGTCTGGAAGTGGGGTAGGGGGTCAGAGGTGACCCTCCCTCAGTATCTCTTGCTGGCCAGAGGCTTGCAGGAGACGCTATTGCCTGCTGGCAGTCCTGGAAAGTCTAGAAGGTGGAGTCTGGGGCCTGGGGGTCTGGAAGTGGGGTGGGGGTCAGAGGTGACCCTCCCGCAGTATCCCTTGCTGGCCAGAGGCTTGCAGGAGACGCTATTGCCTCCTGGCAGTCCAGGTAAGTCTCGGGGGCAAGGAGGGCTAGGTGTTAACAACAGAATGCAGGGGTGTCAAGGGAACAGAAAAAAAAAAAAAACCGCCTCAAGGAGATCCTGGCTTCCTACCTAGAAGGTGGAGTCTGGGGCCTGGTGGTCTGGAAGTGGGGTGGGGGTCAGAGGTGACCCTCCCTCAGTATCCCTTGTTGGCCAGAGGCTTGCAGGAGACGCTATTGCCTGCTGGCCATCCAGGAAAGTCTAGAAGGTGGAGTCTGGGGCCTGTGGGTCTGGAAGTGGGGTGGGGGTCAGAGGTGACCCTCCCTCAGTATCCCTTGCTGGCCATAGGCTTGCAGGAGACGCTATTGCCTGCTGGTAGTCCAGGAAAGTCTGGGGGGAGAAGGAGGGCTAGGTGTTAACCACAGAATGCAGGGGGGTCAAGGGAAAAGAAAAAAAAAAAAACCGCCTCAAGGATATCCTGGCTACCTACCTAAAAGTTCGAGTCTAGGGTCTGGGGGTCTGGAAGTGGGGTGGGGGTCAGAGGTGACCCTCCCTCAGTATCCCTTCCTGGCCAGAGGCTTGCAGGAGACGCTATTGCCTGCTGGCAGTCCAGGAAAGTCAGGGGGGAGAAGGAGGGCTAAGTGTTAACAACAGAATGCAGTGGGGTCAATGGAAAAGAAAAAAAAAATAAAAACCGCCTCAAGGAGATCCTGGCTACCTACCTAGAATGTGGAGTCTGGGGCCTGGGTGTCTGGAATTGGGGTGGGGGTCAGAGGTGACCCTCCCGCAGTATCCCTTGCTGGCCAGAGGCTTGCAGGAGACGATATTGCCTGCTGGCAGTCCAGGAAAGTCTAGAAGATGGAGTCTGGGGCATGGGGGTCTGGAAGTGGGGTGGGGGGTCAGAGGTGACCCTCCCACAGTATCCCTTCCTGGCCAGAGACTTGCAGGAGACGCTATTGCCTGCTGGCAGTCCAGGAAAGTCAGGGGGGAGAAGGAGGGCTAAGTATTAACAACAGAATGCAGTGGGGTCAATGGAAAAGAAAAAAAAAATAAAAACCGCCTCAAGGAGATACTGGCTACCTACCTAGAAGGTGGAGTCTGGGGACTGGGTGTCTGGAAGTGGGGTGGGGGTCAGAGGTGACCCTCCCGCAGTATCCCTTGCTGGCCAGAGGCTTGCAGGAGACGATATTGCCTGCTGGCAGTCCAGGAAAGTCTAGAAGATGGAGTCTGGGGCATGGGGGTCTGGAAGTGGGGTGGGGGTCAGAGGTGACCCTCCCTCAGTATCCCTTGCTGGCCAGAGGCTTGCAAGAGACGCTATTGCATGCTGGCAGTCCCGGAAATTCTAGAAGGTGGAGTCTGGGGCCTGGGGGTCTGGAAGTGGGGTGGGGGTTAGAGGTGACCCTCCCGCAGTATACCTTGCTTGCCAGAGGCTTGCAGGAGATGCTATTGCCAGCTGGCACTCCAGGAAAGTCTAGAAGGTGGAGTCTGGGGCCTGGGCGTCTGGAAGTGGGGTGGGGGTCAGAGGTGACCCTCCCTCAGTATCTCTTGCTGGCCAGAGGCTTGCAAGGGACGCTATTGCCTGCTGGCAGTCCCGGAAATTCTAGAAGGTGGAGTCTGGGGCCTGGGGTCTGGAAGTGGGGTGGGGGTCAGAGGTGACCCTCCCTCAGTATCCCTTGCTGGCCAGAGGCTTGCAGGAGACGCTATTGCCTGCTGGCTGTCCAGGTAAGTCTGGGGGGAGAAGGAGGGCTAGGTGTTAACAACAGAATGCAGGGGGTCAATGGAAAAGAAAAAAAAAATAATAACCGCCTCAAGGATATCCTGGCTACCTACCTAGAAGGTGGAGTCTGGGGCCTGGGGGTCTGGAAGTGGGGTGGGGGTCAGGGGTGACCCTCCCGCAGTATCCCTTGCTGGCCAGAGGCTTGCAGGAGACGATATTGCCTGCTGGCAGTCCAGGAAAGTCTAGAAGGAGGAGTCTGGGGCCTGGGGGTCTGGAAGTGGGGTGGGGGTCAGAGGTGACCCTCCCTCAGTATCTCTTGCTGGCCAGAGGCTTGCAAGAGACGCTATTTCCTGGTGGCAGTCCCAGAAATTCTAGAAGGTGGAGTCTGGGGCCTGGGGTCTGGAAGTGGGGTGGGGGTCAGAGGTGACCCTTCCTCAGTATCCCTTGCTGGCCAGAAGCTTGCAGGAGACGCTATTGCCTGCTGGCAGTCCAGGAAAGTCTAGAAGGTGGAGTATGGGGCCTGGGGGTCTGGAAGTGGGGTGGGGTCAGAGGTGACCCTCCCTCAGTATCCCTTGCTGGCCAGAGGCTTGCAGGAGACGCTATTGCCTGCTGGCAGTCCAGGAAAGTCTGGGTGGAGAAGGAGGGCTAGGTGTTAACAACAGAATGCAGGGGTGTCAAGGGAAAAGAAAAAAAAAAAAGGCCTCAAGGAGATCCTGGGTACCTACCTAGAAGGTGGAGTCTGGGGCCTGGGGTCTGGAAGTGGGGTGGGGGTCAGAGGTGACCCTCCCTCAGTATCCCTTGCTGGCCAGAGGCTTGCAGGAGACGCTATTGCCTGCTGGCAGTCAGGGTAAGTCTGGGGGGACAAGGAGGGCTAGGTGTTAACAACAGAATGCAGGGGGGTCAATGGAAAAGAAAAAAAAAATGAAAACCGCCTCAAGGAGATCCTGGCTACCTACCTAGAAGGTGGAGTCTGGGGCCTGGGGGTCTGGAAGTGGGGTGGGGGTCAGAGGTGACCCTCCGTCAGTATCCCTTGTTGGCCAGAGGCATGCAGGAGACGCTATTGCCTGCTGGCAGTCCTGGAAAGTCTAGAAGGTTGAGTCTGGGGCCTGGGGGTCTGGAAGTGGGGTGGGGGTCAGAGGTGACCCTCCCTCAGTATCCCTTGCTGGCCAGAAGCTTGCAGGAGACGCTATTGCCTGTTGGCAGTCCAGGAAAGTCTAGAAGGTGGAGTCTGGGGCTTGGGGGTCTGGAAGTGGGGTAGGGGTCAGAGGTGACCCTCCCTCAGTATCCCTTGCTGGCCAGAGTCTTGCAGGAGACGCTATTGCCTGCTGGCAGTCCAGGAAAGTCTGGGTGGAGAAGGAGGGCTAGGTGTTAACAACAGAATGCAGGGGTGTCAAGGGAAAAGAAAAAAAAAAAAAGGCCTCAAGGATATCCTGGGTACCTACCTAGAAGTTGGATTCTGGGGCCTGGGGGTGTGCAAGTGGGGTGGGAGTCAGAGGTGACCCTCCCTCTGTATCCCTTGCTGGCCAGAGGCTTTCAGGAGACGCTATTGCTTGCTGGCAGTCCAGGAAAGTCTAGAAGGTGGAGTCTGGGGCCTGGGGGTCTAGAAGTGGGGTGGGGTTCAGAGGTGACACTCCCTCAGTATCCCTTGCTGGCCAGAGTCTTGAAGGAGACGCTATTGCCTGCAGGCAGTCCAGGAAAGTCTGGGGGGAGAAGGAGGGCTAGGTGTTAACAACAGAATGCAGGGGGGTCAATGGAAAAGAAAAAAAAAAAAAAAAAACGGCCTCAGGGAGATCCTGACTACCTACCTAGAAGGTGGAGTCTGGGGCCTGGGGGTCTGGAAGTGGTCTGGGGGATAAAGGTGACCCTCCCTCAGTATCCCTTGCTGGCCAGAGGCTTGCAGGAGACGCTATTGCCTGCTGGCAGTCCTGGAAAGTCTAGAAGGTGGAGTCTGGGGCCTGGGTGTCTGGAAGTGTGGTGGGGGTCAGAGGTGACCCTCCCTCAGTATCCCTTGTTGGCCAGAGGCTTGCAGGAGACGCTATTGCCTGCTGGCACTCCAGGAAAGTCTAGAAGGTGGAGTCTGGGGCCTGGGGGTCTGGAAGTGGGGTGGGGGTCAGAGGTGACCCTCCCTCTGTATCCCTTGTTGGCCAGAGGCTTGCAGGAGATGCTATTGCCTGCTGGCACTCCAGGAAAGTCTAGAAGGTGGAGTCTGGGGCCTGGGGGTCTGGAAGTGGGGTGGGGGTCAGAGGTGACCCTCCCTCAGTATCCCTTGCTGGCCAGAGGCTTGCAGGAGACGCTATTGCCTGCTGGCAGTCCAGGTAAGTCTGGGGGGAGAAGGAGGGCTAGGTGTTAACAACAGAATGCAGGGGGGTCAATGGAAAAGAAAAAAAAATAAAAACCGCCTCAAGGAGATCCTGGCTACCTACCTAGAAGGTGGAGTCTGGGGCCTGGGGGTCTGGAAGTGGGGTGGGGGTCAGAGGTGACCCTCCCGCAGTATCCCTTGCTGGCCAGAGGCTTGCAGGAGACGATATTGCCTGCTGGCAGTCCAGGAAAGTCTAGAAGGTGGAGTCTGGGGCCTGGGGGTCTGGAAGTGGGGTGGGGGTAAGAGGTGACCCTCCCTCAGTATCTCTTGCTTGCCAGAGGCTTGCAAGAGACGCTATTTCCTGCTGGCAGTCCCGGAAATTCTAGAAGGTGGAGTCTGGGGCCTGGGGTCTGGAAGTGGGGTGGGGGTCAGAGGTGACGCTCCCTCAGTATCCCTTGCTGGCCAGAAGCTTGCAGGAGACGCTATTGCCTGCTGGCAGTCCAGGAAAGTCTAGAAGGTGGAGTCTGGGGCCTGGGGGTCTGGAAGTGGGGTGGGGTCAGAGGTCACCCTCCCTCAGTATCCCTTGCTGGCCAGAGGCTTGCAGGAGACGCTATTGCCTGCTGGCAGTCCAGGAACGTCTGGGTGGAGAAGGAGGGCTAGGTGTTAACAACAGAATGCAGGGCTGTCAAGGGAAAAGAAAAAAAAAAAAAAAGGCCTCAAGGAGATCCTGGGTACCTACCTAGAAGGTGGAGTCTGGGGCCTGGGGGTCTGGAAGTGGGGTGGGGGTCAGAGGTGACCCTCCCTCAGTATCCCTTGCTGGCCAGACGCTTGCAGGTGACGCTATTGCCTGCTGGAAGTCCAGGAAAGTCTGGGGGGAGAAGGAGGGCTAGGTGTTAACAACAGAATGCAGGGGGGTCCAGGGAAAAGAAAAAAAAAAAAACGGCCTCAAGGAGATCCTGGCTACCTACGTAGAAGGTGGTGTCTGGGGCCTGGGGGCCTGGAAGTGGGGTAGGGGTCAGAGGTGACCCTCCCTCAGTATCTCTTGCTGGCCAGAGGCTTGCAGGAGACGCTATTGCCTGCTGGCTGTCCAGGATATTCTAGAAGGTGGAGTCTGGGGACTGGGGGTCTGGAAGTGGGGTGGGGGTCAGAGGTGACCCTCCCGCAGTATCCCTTGCTGGCCAGAGGCTTGCAGGAGACGCTATTGCCTCCTGGCAGTCCAGGTAAGTCTCGTGGGACAAGGAGGGCTAGGTGTTAACAACAGAATGCAGGGGTGTCAATGGAAAAGAAAAAAAAAAAAAAACCGCCTCAAGGAGATCCTGGCTACCTACCTAGAAGTTGGAGTCTGGGGCCTGGGGGTCTGGAAGTGGGGTGGGGGTCAGAGGTGACCCTCCCTCAGTATCCCTTGTTGGCCAGAATCTTGCAGGAGAAGCTATTGCCTGCTGGCAATCCAGGAAAGTCTAGAAGGTGGAGTCTGGGGCCTGGGGGTCTGGAAGTGGGGTGGGGGTCAGAGGTGACCCTCCCTCAGTATCCCTTGCTGGCCATAGGCTTGCAGGAGACGCTATTGCCTGCTGGTAGTCCAGGAAAGTCTGGGGGGAGAAGGAGGGCTAGGTGTTAACCACAGAATGCAGGGGGGTCAAGGGAAAAGAAAAAAAAAAAAAACCGCCTCAAGGATATCCTGGCTACCTACCTAAAAGGTCGAGTCTAGGGTCTGGGGGTCTGGAAGTGGGGTGGGGGTCAGAGGTGACCCTCCCTCAGTATCCCTTCCTGGCCAGAGGCTTGCAGGAGACGCTATTGCCTGTTGGCAGTCCAGGAAAGTCAGGGGGGAGAAGGAGGGCTAAGTGTTAACAACAGAATGCAGTGGGGTCAATGGAAAAGAAAAAAAAAATAAAAACCGCCTCAAGGAGATCCTGGCTACCTACCTAGAAGGTGGAGTCTGGGGCCTGGGGGTCTGGAAGTGGGGTGGGGTCAGAGGTGACCCTCCCGCAGTATCCCTTGCTGGCCAGAGGCTTGCAGGAGACGATATTGCCTGCTGGCAGTCCAGGAAAGTCTAGAAGATGGAGTCTGGGGCATGGGGGTCTGGAAGTGGGGTGGGGGTCAGAGGTGAACCTCCCTCAGTATCCCTTGCTGGCCAGAGGCTTGCAAGAGACGCTATTGCCTGCTGGCAGTCCCGGAAATTCTTGAAGGTGGAGTCTGGGGCCTGGGGGTCTGGAAGTGGGGTGGAGGTCAGAGGTGACCCTCCCGCAGTATCCCTTGCTTGCCAGAGGCTTGCAGGAGATGCTATTGCCTGCTGGCACTCCAGGAAAGTCTAGAAGGTGGAGTCTGGGGCCTGGGGGTCTGGAAGTGGGGTTGGGGTCAGAGGTTACCCTCCCTCAGTATCTCTTGCTGGCCAGAGGCTTGCAAGGGACGCTATTGCCTGCTGGCAGTCACGGAAATTCTAGAAGGTGGAGTCTGGGGCCTGGGGTCTGGAAGTGGGGTGGGGGTCAGAGGTGACCCTCCCTCAGTATCCCTTGCTGGCCAGAGGCTTGCAGGAGACGCTATTGCCTGCTGGCAGTCCAGGAAAGTCTGGGTGGAGAAGGAGGGCTAGGTGTTAACAAGAGAATGCAGGGGGGTCAAGGGAAAAGAAAAAAAAAAAAAACGGCCTCAAGGAGATCCTGGCTACGTACCTAGAAGGTGGAGTCTGGGGCCTGGGTGTCTGGAAGTGTGGTGGGGTTCAGAGGTGACCCTCCCTCAGTATCCCTTGTTGGCCAGAGGCTTGCAGGAGACGCTATTGCCTGCTGGCACTCCAGGAAAGTCTAGAAGGTGGAGTCTGGGGCCTGGGGGTCTGGAAGTGGGGTGGGGGTCAGAGGTGACCCTCCCTCTGTATCCCTTGTTGGCCAGAGGCTTGCAGGAGACGCTATTGCCTGCTGGCACTCCAGGAAAGTCTAGAAGGTGGAGTCTGGGGCCTGGGGGTCTGGAAGTGGGGTGGGGGTCAGAGGTGACCCTCCCTCAGTATCCCTTGCTGGCCAGAGGCTTGCAGGAGACGCTATTGCCTGCTGGCAGTCCAGGTAAGTCTGGGGGGAGAAGGAGGGCTAGGTGTTAACAACAGAATGCAGGGGGGTCAATGGAAAAGAAAAAAAAAATAAAAACGGCCTCAAGGATATCCTGGCTACCTACCTAGAAGGTGGAGTCTGGGGCCTGGGGGTCTGGAAGTGGGGTGGGGGTCAGAGGTGACCCTCCCGCAGTATCCCTTGGTGGCCAGAGGCTTGCAGGAGACGCTATTGCCTGCTGGCAGTCCAGGAAAGTCTGGGGGGAGAAGGAGGGCTAGGTGTTAACATCAGAATGCAGCGGGGTCAATGGAAAAGAAAAAAAAATAAAAACCGCCTCAAGGAGATCCTGGCTACCTACCTAGAAGGTGGAGTCTGGGGCCTGGGGGTCTGGAAGTGGGGTGGGGGTCAGAGGTGATCCTCCCGCAGTATCCCTTGCTGGCCAGAGGCTTGCAGGAGACGGTATTGCCTGCTGGCAGTCCAGGAAAGTCTAGAAGGTGGAGTCTGGGGCCTGGGGGTCTGGAAGTGGGGTGGGGGTCAGAGGTGACCCTCCCTCAGTATCTCTTGCTGGCCAGAGGCTTGCAAGAGACGCTATTGCCTGCTGGCAGTCCCGGAAATTCTAGAAGGTGGAGTCTGGGGCCTGGGGTCTGGAAGTGGGGTGGGGGTCAGAGGTGACCCTCCCTCAGTATCTCTTGCTGGCCAGAGGCTTGCAGGAGACGCTATTGCCTGCTGGCTGTCCAGGAAAGTCTGGGTGGAGAAGGAGGGCTAGGTGTTAACAACAGAATGCAGGGGTATCAAGGGAAAAGAAAAAAAAAAAAAAGGCCTCAAGGAGATCCTGGGTACCTACCTAGAAGGTGGAGTCTGGGGTCTGGGGGTCTGGAAGTGGGGTGGGGGTCAGAGGTGACCCTCCCTCAGTATCCCTTGCTGGCCAGACGCTTGCAGGAGACGCTATTGCCTGCTGGAAGTCCAGGAAAGTCTGGGGGGAGAAGGAGGGCTAGGTGTTAACAACAGAATACAGGGGGGTCAAGGGAAAAGAAAAAAAAAAAAAAACGGCCTCAAGGAGATCCTGGCTACCTACCTAGAAGGTGGTGTCTGGGGCCTGGGGGTCTGGAAGTGGGGTAGGGGTCAGAGGTGACCCTCCCTCAGTATCTCTTGCTGGCCAGAGGCTTGCAGGAGACGCTATTGCCTGCTGACAGTCCAGGATATTCTAGAAGGTGGAGTCTGGGGCCTGGGGGTCTGGAAGTGGGGTGGGGGTCAGAGGTGACCCTCCCTCAGTATCCCTTGCTGGCCAGAGGCTTGCAGGAGACGCTATTGCCTGCTGGCAGTCCAGGAAAGTCTGGGAGGAGAAGGAGGGCTAGGTGTTAACAACAGAATGCAGGGGGGTCAAGGGAAAATAAAAAAAAAAAAAAAAAACGGCCTCAAGGAGATCCTGGCTACCTACCTAGAAGGTGGAGTCTGGGGTCTGGGGTTCTGGAAGTGGTCTGGGGGTCAGAGGTGAACCTCCCTCATTATCCCTTGCTGGCCAGAGGCTTGCAGGAGACGCTATTGCCTGCTGGCAGTCCAGGAAAGTCTGGGAGGAGAAGGAGGGCTAGGTGTTAACAACAGAATGCAGGGGGGTCAAGGGAAAATAAAAAAAAAAAAAAAAAAAACGGCCTCAAGGAGATCCTGGCTACCTACCTAGAAGGTGGAGTCTGGGGTCTGGGGTTCTGGAAGTGGTCTGGGGGTCAGAGGTGAACCTCCCTCATTATCCCTTGCTGGCCAGAGGCTTGCAGGAGACGCTATTGCCTGCTGGCAGTTCTGGAAAGTCTGGGGGGAGAAGGAGGGCTAGGTGTTAACAACAGAATGCAGGGGCGTCAAGGGAAAAGAAAAAAAAAAAATGGCCTCAAGGAGATCCTGGCTACCTACGTAGAAGGTGGAGTCTGGGGCCTGGGTGTCTGGAAGTGGGGTGGGGGTCAGTGGTGACCCTCCCTCAGTATCCCTTGCTGGCCAGAGGCTCGCAGGAGACGCTATTGCCTGCTGGCAGTCCAGGAAAGTCTGGGGGGAGAAGGAGGGCTAGGTGTTAACAACAGAATGCAGGGGGGTCAATGGAAAAGAAAAAAAAATAAAAACCGCCTCAAGGACATCCTGGCTACCTACCTAGAAGGTGGAGTCTGGGGCCTGGGGGTCTGGAAGTGGGGTGGGGGTCAGAGGTGACCCTCCCGCAGTATCCCTTGCTGGCCAGAGGCTTGCAGGAGACGGTATTGCCTGCTGGCAGTCCAGGAAAGTCTAGAAGGTGGAGTCTGGGGCCTGGGGGTCTGGAAGTGGGGTGGGGGTCAGAGGTGACCCTCCCTCAGTGTCTCTTGCTGGCCAGAGGCTTGCAGGAGACGCTATTGCCTGCTGGCAGTCCAGGATATTCTAGAAGGTGGAGTCTGGGGCCTGGGGGTCTGGAAGTGGGGTGGGGGTCAGAGGTGACCCTCCCGCAGTATCCCTTGCTGGCCAGAGGCTTGCAGGAGACGCTATTGCCTGCTGGCACTCCAGGAAAGTCTAGAAGGTGGAGTCTGGGGCCTGGGGGTCTGGAAGTGGGGTGGGGGTCAGAGGTGACCCTCGCTCTGTATCCCTTGCTGGACATAGGCTTGCAGGAGACGCTATTGCCTGCTGGTAGTCCAGGAAAATCTGGGGGGAGAAGGAGGGCTAGGTGTTAACAACAGAATGCAGGGGGGTCAAGGGAAAAGGAAAAAAAAAAAAAAAACGGTCTCAAGAAGATCCTGGCTACCTACCTAGTAGGTGGAATCTGGGGCCTGGGTTTCTGGAAGTGGGGTGGGGGACTGAGGTGACCCTCCCTCAGTATCCCTTGCTGGCCAGAGGCTTGCAGGAGAAGCTATTGCCTCCTGGCAGGCCAGGTATGTCTGCGGGGAGAAGGAGGGCTAGGTGTTAACAACAGAATGCAGGGGGGTCATTGGAAAAGAAAAAAAAAATAAAAACCGCCACAAGGAGATCCTGGCTACCTACCTAGAAGGTGGAGTCTGGGGCCTGGGGGTCTGGAAGTGGGGTGGGGGTCAGAGGTGACACTTCCGCAGTATCCCTTGCTGGCCAGAGGCTTGCAGGGGACGATATTGCCTGCTGGCAGTCCAGGAAAGTCTAGAAGGTGGAGTCTGGGGCCTGGGTGTCTGGAAGTGGGGTGGGCGTCAGAGGTGACCCTCCCTCAGTATCTCTTGCTGGCCAGAGGCTTGCAAGGGACGCTATTGCCTGCTGGCAGTCCCCGAAATTCTAGAAGGTGGAGTCTGGGGCCTGGGGACTGGAAGTGGGGTGGGGGTCAGAGGTGACCCTCCCTCAGTATCCCTTGCTGGCCAGAAGCTTGCAGGAGACGCTATTGCCTGTTGGCAGTCCAGGAAAGTCTAGAAGGTGGAGTCTGGGACTTGGGGGTCTGGAAGTGGGGTGGGGTCAGAGGTGACCCTCCCTCAGTATCCCTTGCTGGCCAGAGGCTTGCAGGAGACGCTATTGCCTGCTGGCAGTCCAGGAAAGTCTGGGTGGAGAAGGAGGGCTAGGTGTTAACAACAGAATGCAGGGGTGTCAAGGGAAAAGAAAAAAAAAAAAAAAGGCCTCAAGGATATCCTGGGTACCTAACTAGAAGTTGGATTCTGGGGCCTGGGGGTCTGGAAATGGGGTGGGAGTCAGAGGTGACCCTCCCTCAGTATCCCTTGCTGGCCAGAGGCTTTCAGGAGACGCTATTGCCTGCTGGCAGTCCAGGAAAGCCTAGAAGGTGGAGTCTGGGGCCTGGGGGTCTAGAAGTGGGGTGGGGTTCAGAGGTGACACTCCCTCAGTATCCCTTGCTGGCCAGAGTCTTGCAGGAGACGCTATTGCCTGCAGGCAGTCCAGGAAAGTCTGGGGGGAGAAGGAGGGCTAGGTGTTAACAACAGAATGCATGGGGGTCAATGGAAAAGAAAAAAAAAAAAACGGCCTCGAGGAGATCCTGGCTACCAACCTAGAAGGTGGAGTCTGGGGCCTGGGGGTCTGGAAGTGGTCTGGGGGATAAAGGTGACCCTCCCTCAGTATCCCTTGCTGGCCAGAGGCTTGCAGGAGACGCTATTGCCTGCTGGCAGTCCTGGAAAGTCTAGAAGGTTGAGTCTGGGGCCTGGGGGTCTGTAAGTGGGGTGTGGGTCAGAGGTGACCCTCCCTTAGTATCCCTTGCTGGCCAGAGGCTTGCAGGAGACGCTATTGCCTGCTGGCAGTCCAGGAAAGTCTGGGTGGAGAAGGAGGGCTAGGTGTTAACAAGAGAATGCAGGGGGGTCAAGGGAAAAGAAAAAAAAAAAAAACGGCCTCAAGGAGATCCTGGCTACGTACCTAGAAGGTGGAGTCTGGGGCCTGGGTGTCTGGAAGTGTGGTGGGGGTCAGAGGTGACCCTCCCTCAGTATCCCTTGTTGGCCAGTGGCTTGCAGGAGACGCTATTTCCTGCTGGCACTCCAGGAAAGTCTAGAAGGTGGAGTCTGGGGCCTGGGGGTCTGGAAGTGGGGTGGGGGTCAGAGGTGACCCTCCCTCTGTACCCCTTGCTGGCCAGAGGCTTGCAGGAGACGCTATTGCCTGCTGGCAGTCCAGGAAAGTCTGGGGGGAGAAGGAGGGCTAGGTGTTAACAACAGAATGCAGCGGGGTCAATGGAAAAGAAAAAAAAATAAAAACCGCCTCAAGGAGATCCTGGCTACCTACCTAGAAGGTGGAGTCTGGGGCCTGGGGGTCTGGAAGTGGGGTGGGGGTCAGAGGTGACCCTCCCGCAGTATCCCTTGCTGGCCAGAGGCTTGCAGGAGACGGTATTGCCTGCTGGCAGTCCAGGAAAGTCTAGAAGGTGGAGTCTGGGGCCTGGGGGTCTGGAAGTGGGGTGGGGGTCAGAGGTGACCCTCCCTCAGTATCTCTTGCTGGCCAGAGGCTTGCAAGAGACGCTATTGCCTGCTGGCAGTCCCGGAAATTCTAGAAGGTGGAGTCTGGGGCCTGGGGTCTGGAAGTGGGGTGGGGGTCAGAGGTGACCCTCCCTCAGTATCCCTTGCTGGCCAGAAGCTTGCAGGAGACGCTATTGCCTGCTGGCAGTCCAGGAAAGTCTGGGTGGAGAAGGAGGGCTAGGTGTTAACAACAGAATGCAGGGGTGTCAAGGGAAAAGAAAAAAAAAAAAAAAGGCCTCAAGGAGATCCTGGGTACCTACCTAGAAGGTGGAGTCTGGGGCCTGGGGGTCTGTAAGTGGGGTGGGGGTCAGAGGTGACCCTCCCTCAGTATCCCTTGCTGGCCAGACGCTTGCAGGAGACGCTATTGCCTGCTGGAAGTCCAGGAAAGTCTGGGGGGAGAAGGAGGGCTAGGTGTTAACAACAGAATGCAGGGGGGTCAAGGGAAAAGAAAAAAAAAAAAACGGCCTCAAGGAGATCCTGGCTACCTACCTAGAAGGTGGTGTCTGGGGCCTGGGGGTCTGGAAGTGGGGTAGGGGTCAGAGGTGACCCTCCCTCAGTATCTCTTGCTGGCCAGAGGCTTGCAGGAGACGCTATTGCCTGCTGACAGTCCAGGATATTCTAGAAGGTGGAGTCTGGGGCCTGGGGGTCTGGAAGTGGGGTGGGGGTCAGAGGTGACCCTCCCTCAGTATCCCTTGCTTGCCAGAGGCTTGCAGGAGACGCTATTGCCTGCTGACAGTCCAGGAAAGTCTAGAAGGTGGAGTCTGGGTCCTGGGGTTCTGGAAGTGGGGTGGGGGTCAGAGGTGACCCTCCCTCAGTATCCCTTGCTGGCCAGAGGCTTGCAGAAGACGCTATTGCCTGCTGGCTGTCCAGGAAAGTCTAGAAGGTGGAGTCTGGGGCCTGGGGGTCTGGATTGGGGTGGGGGTCAGAGGTGACCCTCCCTCAGTATCCCTTGCTGGCCAGAGGCTTGCAGGAGACGCTATTGCCTGCTGGCAGTCCAGGAAAGTCTGGGAGGAGAAGGAGGGCTAGGTGTTAACAACAGAATGCAGGGGGGTCAAGGGAAAATAAAAAAAAAAAAAAACGGCCTCAAGGAGATCCTGGCTACCTACCTAGAAGGTGGAGTCTGGGGTCTGGGGTTCTGGAAGTGGTCTGGGGGTCAGAGGTGAACCTCCCTCATTATCCCTTGCTGGCCAGAGGCTTGCAGGAGACGCTATTGCCTGCTGGCAGTTCCGGAAAGTCTGGGGGGAGAAGGAGGGCTAGGTGTTAACAACAGAATGCAGGGGCGTCAAGGGAAAAGAAAAAAAAAAAAAACGGCCTCAAGGAGATCCTGGCTACCTACCTAGAAGGTGGAGTCTGGGGCCTGGGTGTCTGGAAGTGGGGTGGGGGTCAGTGGTGACCCTCCCTCAGTATCCCTTGCTGGCCAGAGGCTCACAGGAGACGCTATTGCCTGCTGGCAGTCCAGGAAAGTCTGGGGGGAGAAGGAGGGCTAGGTGTTAACAACAGAATGCAGTGGGTTCAAGGGAAAAGAAAAAAAAATAAAAACGGCCTCAAGGAGATCCTGGCTACCTACCTAGAAGGTGGAGTCTGGGGCCTGGGGGTCTGGAAGTGGGGTGGGGTTCGGAGGTGACCCTCCCTCAGTATCCCTTGCTGGCCAGAGGCTTGCAGGAGACGCTATTGCCTGCTGGCAGTCCAGGAAAGTCTGGGGGGAGAAGGAGGGCTAGGTGTTAACAACAGAATGCAGGGGGGTCAAGGGAAAAGAAAAAAAAAACACCCCCTCAAGGAGATCCTGGCTACCTAGCTAGAAGGTGAAGTCTGGGGCCTCGGGGTCTGGAAGTGGGGTGGGGGTCAGAGGTGACCCTCCCTCAGTATCCCTTGCTGGCCTAGAGGCTTGCAGGAGCCGCTATTGCCTGCTGGCAGTCTAGGAAAGTCTAGAAGGTGGAGTCTGGGGCCTGGGGGTCTGGAAGTGGGGTGAAGGTCAGAGGTGACCCTCCCTCTGTATCCCTTGCTGGCCAGTTGCTTGCAGGAGACGCTATTGCCTGCTGGCAGTCCAGGAAAGTCTAGAAGGTGGAGTCTGGGGCCCTGGGGTCTGGAAGTGGGGTGGGGGTCAGAGGTGACCCTCCCTCAGTATCCCTTGCTGGCCAGAGGCTTGCAGGAGACGCTATTGCCTGCTGGCAGTCCAGGAAAGTCTGGGGGGTGAAGGAGGGCTAGGTGTTAACAACAGAATGCAGGGGGGTCAAGGGAAAAGAAGAAAAAAAAACACCCCCTCAAGGAGATCCTGGCTACCTACCTAGAAGGTGGAGTCTGGGGCCTGGGGGTCTGGAAGTGGAGTGGGGGTCAGAGGTGACCCTCCCTCAGTATCCCTTGCTGGCCAGAGGCTTGCAGGAGACGCTATTGCCTGCTGGCAGTCCAGGAATGTCTAGAAGGTGGAGTCTGGGGCCTGGGGTTCTGGAAGTGTCGTGGGGGTCAGAGGTGACCCTCCCTCAGTATCCCTTGCTGGCCAGAGGCTTGCAGGAGACGCTATTGCCTGCTGGCACTCCAGGAAAGTCTAGAAGATGGAGTCTGGGGCCTGGGGGTCTGGAAGTGGTGTGGGGGTCAGAGGTGACCCTCCCTCAGTATCCCTTGCTGGCCAGAGGCTTGCAGGAGACGCTATTGCCTGCTGGCAGTCCAGGAATGTCTAGAAGGTGGAGTCTGGGGCCTGGGGGTCTGGAAGTGTCGTGGGGGTCAGAGGTGACCCTCCCTCAGTATCCCTTGCTGGCCAGAGGCTTGCAGGAGACGCTATTGCCTGCTGGCAGTCCAGGAAAGTCTAGAAGGTGGAGTCTGGGGCCTGGGGGTCTGGAAGTGGGGTGGGGGTCAGAGCTGACCCTCCCTCAGTATCCCTTGCTGGCCAGAGGCTTGCAGGAGACGCTATTGCCTGCTGGCAGTCCAGGAAAGTCTAGAAGGTGGAGTCTGGGGCCTGGGGTTCTGGAAGTGGGGTGGGTGTCAGAGGTGACCCTCCCTCAGTATCCCTTGCTGGCCATAGGCTTGCAGGAGACCCCAAGGTTGCACTTCTATGGGAA